>JAVYIG010009533.1:0-77277 GCA_035222895.1 Strongylocentrotus droebachiensis
ACCTGAAATATCACTAGAAATGGCTTGTTGCATTTCATCTTTGTCTCAGTTTACATATCAATTGTACCATGTATGTTGGTTGCATATGCAACATTATCATTAGACGGTATACATGATTTGTTTTTTAAATCTGCTCTCAAGCAATGATTGGTATTACTGGAAAAAAAATCGTGAGAAGAAAAAAATAAGGTTAGGGAGTCTTTTGTTTTATTTAACCATTTTAATGCAGTGCACTATGTTCAGATGTAAAATTTCCATTTTGAGCCAAACTACTGCTATAAATTTTACTAAGCTGGCCTGCCATTAGCAAAATACAAAAGAAACAAAAATGTAAAGGGACAAAGGGCATGAATAGGAAAGACTGCTGTTGGAGTGTAAAGTTAATTTTGCAGAGTGTCAGGGCTGTCCAGCTGATTAAATTTTGTATCCGTCTAGCAAACATTATGCAGACAAATTTCTCATTTATAATCCATAGATATGTACCGGTATGATTTTTTTCAGTGGGATGTTCTAAAGTTATATACATTTCAATACTGTCTACTATTCAGTGAGTTGTTGCAGTGTATAGAGAACCTGGTGAAAAATCATGTTCAGTATACATTTTTACCCTGACACGAATTGATCTGAAAAGAAGAGGGGAAAATAAATATTGTATGTTTTCTTAGATGTATTGCAGTTCACTGGATAATGACTGCTTACATGTGCTGTTTGTGCCCTTGTTGAGTTTGTTTGTTTCTTTTAAGTAGAAAATAATTCTGCTTTTCAAGTTATACTTGAAAAGCAGAATTATTTTCTACTTTAATCGTGGCTTTATAACTAAATTACTGTTGTTTAAGTAATCTGGTGTAAACCTTGACAAATGTTTTGAAGAAAAAAAGATATACTCACATAGATATTTGTCATATGGAAATCGTGCAAACCTTATTACAGCTTTTTTTCAAATCAGATGTTCTAAACTTGTCATGAATGCATTTAATTTTTATATTGTATACTTAGAAAGTATTCAGCAGTTGTTGCATGAAAATAATTTGCACTATACATCCTGACAAGAATAATAGATTGCTGTAGAGTCACTGTGATTTGAAAAGAAAACAGGAATGGTGCAAGCATGTTTTCTAAGACATTAACATAAGTGTTGCAGTTCACTGGATTATGACTCTTGCATATGCAGTTTGTGTATTTGTTTTGTTTTTAATGTTTATGACTAGAAAATGATTTTTCTCTTCCAATTTAAAAGCAGGGTGGCTAAATAACTGAATTTTGTTTTGTGGAACAAGATAGAACCCTCTAAGCCTTGACAAGTTTTGCGAAAGAAGAATATTCACATGAAAATGTGTTTACTTAATGAAAATCTTGCAACATTATTACACATATTTTTCAAATCAGAAATTTAGAAATTGTCATGAATATGTTGAATTTTGATGCTGCATACTTGGAAAATATTCAGCAGTTGTTACCGTGTAAAGAGAATCTGGATGAAAAAAATTGCACTATATACCTCAGCAAGAATAATAGATAGCTGTTGATTTGAAAAGGAAAAAAAGGGATGGTATTTGTGCCTTTGCTTTTTTTTCCTTCTTATTCTTATGGTGAGAAATAATTTTTCTCTTCCAAATTATAAGCTAAGTGGCTGAATATCTAAATTATGTTTGTTTCAAGGAACCAGATAGAAAACTCTAAATACATGTAAATCAATTGTAGATTTCTCAGGTTCATTGTTCTTGTTAAAGATTTCATGAGTTTATCATTCTTGCATGCTAACATGAGCACATGCAATAAATGATTTTTTTCCTACTTCTAGCAAATCGCTCTGTTGTATTATTTCTTCTTAAGATATAGTATACAATTGCAATGTAATTGTGTCTTGCTTTTTTCACATCTGTGATCATATAGTGCATGTCTTGATGAATATGGTGAATGGTTTATTGATGAATAAGACATACTCATTTAGCATTTCTCATTCCAATTCATGGTTCGACAATTACCAGTTATTGGTTGAATTGCTGGATGATTACCCAACAAATGGTACATTTTGATTTGCCTAATAAATTTGGGTAAAATTTGAATACACCCCCAGATAACAATACGACGTTACGCCAACGTGGGGCCAACGTAAGCTGTTACGTTGGTCCAACGTCGCCAACATGATGATGGGCCGACGGCTTTCTTGCCGGCGGGCCAATGTTGGCCCGACGGCGAAAAAATTACATTAAGCCAACATCGGGCCAACGTTATGTCAACCCTTATCCGACCATGTGCCGATGTCCTCCCGACATTGAACCAACGTTATGCCAACCTCTTTTCCACCGTATGCCGACGTCCTTCCGACATTGGACCAACGTCATCCCAACCCTTTTTTAACCATGTGCCGACGTAGGACCAACGTTATGCCAACCCTATCCCACCATGTGCCGACGTCGTTCCGACATTGGATAAACGTTATGCCAACCCTTATCCCACCCTGTGCCGACGTCTCCTCGACATTAGCCCAACGTTATACCAACCCCTTTTCAACCATGTGCCGACGTCTCCACGACGTAGGGCCAACGTTATTCCAACCCCTATCCCACCATTTGCCGACGTGGTTCCGACATTGGACCAACGTTATGCCAACCCCTATCCCACCATGTGCCGACGTCGTGGGCCGTTACGTTGGTCCATCGTCGCCAATATGATGTTGGGCCAACGGCTTTCTTGCCGGCGGGCCAACGTTGGCCCGACAGCGAAAAAATGACATTAAGCCAACATCGGGCCAACGTCCCCCCGACGTATGACCAACGTCATGTCAAACCCTATCCCACCATATGCCGACGTAGGACAAACGTAATGCCAACCCCTTTTCCACCATGTGCCGACGTCCCCATGACGTAGGTCCAACGTAATGCCAACTCCTTTTCCACTATGTGCCGACGTCTCCCCGACGTTGTCCTAACATAATGCCAACCCTTTTCCCACCAAGTGCCGACGTTGGATCAACGTCATGCCGATGCTAGACCAACGTTATGCCAACCTCTTCTCCACCATTTGCCGACGTAGAAGCAACGTAATGCCAACCCCTATCCCACCATGTGCCGACGTTGTACCTCCCCTTTCCAGTTCATGCCAACATCCTTCTGACATTACCAACACCAACTCCACAACATATTCACACCAACATCAGTCGTCCGTTCATAAGAACATCGTCAAGATCATACTACATCGGACATGTACAATCATCCAAACACATGCATCACAACGTGACAAGGAAAAGCCAGGTAATTTAAGATTGGATTAAATAAATAAACAGAGCAAATTCCACAAAATGAAATAGTAACAATTTCATCAAAATTAGACTGAAATTGAGAAAAGTTCATTATAGAACTCGACTTACATCCCTCTGGAACATATGTATAATAACAATATTGCAGCAAGAGGGACATGTTATTTGAATTTCGTCATGTCTATTATCTGGTACATTTTAATCACTTAATTTTAATCACAACTTATTTGTCCAATTTTAATGAAATGTTCACCATCTTGCTTCTTAGAATTTGCTCTGAATACATCCCCCTCCCTCCAAAAAAAAAAGAACAAGGAAATTAACTGATTTTGTGATAAAACATACTTTATTTTATGTGTAATAAACAAACTGTTGAAAATGTGAATACAATTATTGTGCATCTTTCTTTGGTATTTTCGTTTGAATTAAAAAAGATGTAAACATAGTTTCAAGTTCAAGGTATCTCACTGTGTCACAATATACTGTCAATGAATGCTAGGACGATAGGAGCTGTTATAAAATGAAGTGTCGCTTACACGTAACACAACATAACATACTGAAATTCATTGTACGAATATAGTAAACAATCCTCACAACTTCCCGAGTAAAACAAAACAAACTTTCTGGCAGACGAACACGATTGCTTATGACAAGATTCCTCTACATATGTACAGCACAAAAATATAAAGAAATGAATAAAGTGTCCACCATTTGCATACCAAGAACTAGGCAATTAATGTAAACAATTTTCCATACAAAATATTTTAAAAAATTCAGAGAAATTGCCAACATTTTTGTTACTTAGGCATTTCAGAGATGCTGATACATTTCGTCGCCATATCTATTGTTAACACATCTACAAACTGTTTTTTTTCAGGAGGGATAGGCTACATTGCTTGAATGTGTGAAGTAAAGCAATCGCTAAATGTTTATATAACAAGAGAGGAAATTTGAAAGAGAAAATAAGAAAGAGCAGAGCTTGTAAAGGGAAAAACACAAGTTTCTTCACTCTAATATACCACTTTCAATATTTCTTTAAATTGAGAAGAAGGTAGTACGAAAAACATTCAGTCACTTAGATATATGAAATATTGTTTTCTTACCTTTGAAATTCTTTATAGCATGCATTTAGTTGACACATTATACAGGCATTCAAATCAATTACGACCTTCTAAGGCTCATGGTATAGCTCTCTTTTTCAATTGGGCCATTTGTGAAATTTCACCACAACAAATAACAAGTAAAGATGATTGCACACTATTTAATTAAAAAAAGTTATTGTTTATGTTTGTGTACAAAACATATGCTTGCAGAGCTGGCTAGCAAGCACCGTAGCTTGCCTAAGCGGAGATCGTTCTTGATATAACATCACTAATCCTTTGGTCAATCATTCCGAGGAACTCTGAGAATTTTAAGGGGCGGGGTCCACCATTAGACGAGCAACTTGGAGAGGTTTTCAAAAATTTGTAAAAAATATAAGGAGGCGTTTATTTATGAAACAATTGCTATTATGTTGCTTGAAAAGGGTCTTGATACAAGACATAAAAGTTTTAATTTCCTAATGCAGTGGACCTTTAAAGAATGGGTTAGTCGGAATCAAAATCTTGTCTTGCTTGTGGTGGTACAACTTCGGCATCTGCGGCAAAAAAAAGAAGAAGAAAGAAACCAAACAAGATTTAAAAGCAGATCATGGAAACATCACCTTGAAATAGTACGGATATTAATCAAATAATACGGCATTCAAGGGAAGTAGTCCTGAGTGGCACATCCTCCCTAATTTTGATGAAATTTCATGGATAGAAGTACTTTGTCATGAAAATAACTTCGTTCAAATTTTAGAGCGAATGACCCAGTAGTATGGAAATTAGAAAGGAATGGATTTCTTTTATTTTTGTCTTGTTTAATTCGAATAGCATCAAACACTCTTCTTAACAAAGGAAATATACATTTTAAGTAAAATGGCAGTGATATTCTTCAATAGAAAGAACCAATTTATAGTATCTGCTTGCTCAGTGTTGAGATGCTTGATTGATAACAGTTTAAAGCCCCTCTTAAGTGTTGGATCCCAAAATTAGCCAAAGAATAGTTGGCACAATCTCACTTAAATGGTATGATGTGAAAGAGGATGTCATTAACACCCGGGCACTTCTGCAAATAGAATATTGCCTTAACAAATGTGTTTGAAGTAGAATATGGATGAAAGAATACAAAATTTGCGTTTTCTGCATACAACACAAAACCCTAAGTTAGTAAGTTTGTATTCTTTCTAATTTTTAGGACAAATGTTTGAAGAAGAGTGCAGTGTTTAATGGCATCCTCTTTCACATCATTATAAAATTGAAGTGAAATGTGAAGGTCCCAATACTTGAGAGAGGCTTCAAAGTAGAAACAAAAACACAAAGCTATATCGTTAGTTGCTTATACAAGAAACAAATCAATTGACTGTGTTTTGTTTTTTGTGGCACCCTGCATTCAGAATTGTTTCCCAAAAAATACTGCTAAAAGCAGTATTTCATGATTTGTTGTTGTTGAATAGTTTTGTAAGTGATCACAATGCAGTTTCTCAATATAATCAGGAAAAAGATACTTGCATCGTTAGCAGCTATGTCATACACAAACGTACATTAATCCAGTACATTTGTACTTTGTGTGCAGGGCACAACTATAACGAATACTAAGAAGTGCATTAGCTATCCTGTCTACATGTATAACTAAATACAAAGTGAATAAAATGCCAAATGACATACCCATATTTCTGAATGTTGAGGTCAATGGGGTCGTTGGGGTGGACAGTGTTCTGGAGGTTGATGGGGTCGATGTCGAAGGGGTCCTTGGTGCTGTTGATGCTGTTCTGGATGATCGAGGTAGGGGTAGCTGGATCTGGACGGGTAGAGGAATCTGGAATTTGTTGTGAAGTTGACGATATGAAATGCAGGGTTTAATATTTTAATTTCAGAATTGTAGGGATTATAGGAGAAAAAAGTATTGGGATTTGGAAGAGCTATATAGATTTCAATGTATTAATAAAGAACGTCCGAATTTAAAAATAAATAATTATAATATTTACCTTTAGTTCAAATTATAGCAACTTAATATACATGTGCATAAATAATAAAAACTGATTTTAAAATGAGAATGAAAATGCAGCAATAATCAAATTTGTGAATGAAAATTGTCAATGAAAATTATGGGATCAGTGTTACCCCCGCCCCCAATAGTTTTTCCTATTTACTATTCGATCAAATTTTGGTTCTTGGCCAATTGCGACTTTAAATGATTGCAAATGCCAAAATGATGGTAATTCCCATCAGCTACCTCTTTCACATCACACTCACAATCCACCAAATGTGTTGATACAAAGTTCTTGCATATTTTGGCAGACTTGGCACACTCCCTTGTAAGATTTCAGGAGGCTAGAAACATGTACTAACGGGATATCTGAATTCACAGCCCAATCTCGTAATTGATTCCTTTTCGAACTGAATCATCATCAGCATTACCTATATTGAGCTACTACAGAGTATAGTAGGCCTACTTCCAAATCAGAAAGTATCAGAGACTATAGTATAGAGACTATAATATCATTTAGATCTTCATAAAAAACTGATGCGTCTTCCCATTCAGCTCTAGTCTATATATCAAGATCAGTATTTGATTCAATTGGTCTTTCAAACAATGCATCAGCACCTTCAACATGTAACACCAACAGATTCATAATCATTTGATTCATGGTCGATATTGCATATTGGGATGAACATCATCACTGTCACGGACGCTGTAACATGGTGCATCAATGCATCACCTAGGTCTAACTCTAAGTCAGGAACATATTAACATTTATCACGGCAAACACTCAATGCATTTGATGCCGACACTTCGGCCCCCATCATAGCCATCACCGGCCCCCATCATATAGCCACCACTCACACTTTCAATTGCACGCAGCGGGTGTGCATGCTACGCGTATACGCCGAGCGGTACACTCGTACTCACTTTCACTTTCATTCAGACAGGGAATATATCAATGATTACTTTAACATTTTCTCATGCTATTTCCCTCGCTTTGTGACGAGGAGTTCTCACACTATACAATTTATCAGTTTCACGCGACATGCTCAAAAAAATAACGTTGAAAGAGAAAGAAAATCATTCATTTACCATGCAGTGTTACTCCCAGGCAACTGATCCAGACAAATGGACAGGATATGGCTGACGTTGCAATTGCATGAGCACATGGGCATGCGCACGCATGCAATTTTTTTACCCGGATGTAGGTACTAGGTCGTATTTGTTACGTTGGCCCAACGTCATATAGCCAACCAATACATACATGCACTATTTATCAGTAAAGATGGAGACGATGGACCAACGTTTAGCCAAGGTTGGCCCTACGTCGCGTATAGCCAACATATCCACCATTTCTCAGTAAAATTTGAAACGATGGACCAACATTGAGCCAACGTTAGCCCAACGTCGAATAGCCAACCAAAGGCCAGCAACATTTATCAGTAATAATTGAGACAATGGACCAACGTTCAGCCAACATTGGCCTAACGTCGAATAGCCAACCAATAGCCAACATTTATCAGTAATAATTGAGACGATGGACCAACGTTTAGCCAACATTGGCCCAACGTCGAATAGCCAACGTCGAATAGCCAACCCAAACCCCCGGCCCCCCATCAGAGGTCGGAATGACCGCACGCGTGTTGCCAAAATGTCCGGTAAAGGGGTACTTTTCGTGCGACAAAGTCCGGCCCGAGAATTGTAAAAAAAGGGGTGTATTTGACTTTTCACCCGGAGATTTCTTTAAAAAGGGGGGTGTTTTTCTTTTTTTCTCTCATCTCTTTGGACTCCTGAGAAATTATTCCGAATTTAGGGGGGTACATTGAGCATTTTTCCTGATTTAGGGGGGTCTCCAAGGCATGAAAAGCCCGCGAAAAGCCCGCGAAAGGGGGGTTCGGAAATGTTGGCAGTCCTCAGATAGGGGGTGCTTTCAAAAAGAGGGTACGAGCATATGCTTACCCTAAATAACACTGAGTGGGGGGGGGGGGGGGGCCGGGCCCAAACCCACCATTTATCAGTGAAAATAGCGACAATGGACCAACTTTCAGCCAACATTGGCCCAACGTCGAATAGCCAACCCAAAGCCACCATTTAAAAGTTAAAATTGAGACGATGGACCAACATGAAGCCAACATTGCCCCAACGTCGAATAGCCAACCAAAAGCCAACATTTATCAGTAATAATTGAGACGATGGACCAATTACGTTCAGCCAACATTGGCCCAACGTCGAATAGCCAACCAATAGCCAACATTTATCAGTGAAAATGGCGACAATGGACCAACGTTAAGCCAATTTTAGCCCAACGTCGAATAACCAACCAAAAGCCAACATTTATCAGTAATAATTGAGACGATGGACCAACGTTCAGCCAACATTGGCCCAACGTCGAGTAGCTAACCAAAAACCAACATTTATCAGTAATAATCAAGACAATGGACCAACGTTCAGCCAACTATGGCCCAACGTCTAATAGCCAACCAATAGCCAACATTAATCAGTGAAAATGGCGACAATGAGCCAACGTTAGCCCAACGTCGAATAGCCAACCAAAAGCCAACATGTATCAGTAATAATTGAGACGATGGACCAACGTTCAGCCAACATTGGCCCAACGTCGAATAGCCAACCAATAACCACCATTTATCAGTGAAAATGGCGACAATGAGCCAACGTTAGCCCAACGTCGAATAGCCAACCAAAAGCCAACATGTATCAGTAATAATTGAGACAATGGACCAACGTTCAGCCAACATTGGCCCAACGTCGAATAGCCAACCAAAAGCCAACATTTATCAGTGAAAATGGCGACAATGAGCCAACGTAAGCCCAACGTCGAATAGCCAACCAAAAGCCAACATGTATCAGTAATAATTGAGAGGATGGATCAACGTTCAGCCAACATTGGCCCAACGTCGAATAGCCAACCAATAGCCAACATTTATCAGTAATAATTGAGACGATGGACCAACGTTCAGCCAACATTGGCCTAACGTCGAATAGCCAACCAAAAGCCAACATGTATCAGTAATAATTGAGACGATGGACCAACGTTCAGCCAACATTGGCCCAACGTCGAATAGCCAACCAATAGCCACCATTTATCAGTCAAAAATGGCGACGATGGCCCAACGATTAACCAACGTTGGCTTGCCGACTGCGACCCTGCCGACCGTGGCCGACGTTGGCCCAACGCCGTATTGTTATCTGGGCCATGACGAAAACTTGTTGTTTAAAATTGAAACCCCCTTTTGACTTTCACTACTCCTTAAGCCTAAAGTAAACACTAGCGCTAGACAATGTAATCCCCCTGCCAAGACCTTGGCGAGGTGTTAGAGAGAGAGAGATAAGCATGATTGAGAGGGAGAAAGAGTGCTAATTTTCACGTACAATTAAAATTGTTGTTATATCGCCAATTCTGGGTCATTTTGCTTTGTTTGAACTTTCATTATGGTCTTTATCTGAATTATAAGTGACTTTTGGACATGAAAATATCTTAAAACAAGTAAAATATATATTTCCAACTTCTCATTTCCTTTCAGGCAGAGCCCCAGTAAGAGTATTTTTTACACTTTTACGTAATATGATGAAGAGTACAGCTGCCATCTCTCACGCTGAGCTGCAAGGCTCTGTCCAAGTTTTAACGAGAGAATTGAAAGTGGGGTTCCTATACCCCACCTGATTACATTGGTGCCTGTGTTATAGTGGTGGGGTACGAAAGTGGGGTAGTGAGACCCCACCTGATCACGTTGGTTCCTGTTTTATAGTGTTGGGGAATAGTTTTAACGAGAGCTTTTCGTAATGCCAGTTTACGGTTATGGGCGCCATTTTAATTTACGAGTAAACAAACCAAATAACTGCCTGCGCGCTGCGTTGTGCACTCACATCATAATTTGCATGGGCGCAATCTTAACTTGAGCATAAACCACTGACCTCTAGAGGTCATTTGAATTGTTTAATCGTAAGTTACAATGGCGCGCCCATGTCTGTGCATGCGCACTGTTGTAACCGTAAACTAGTGTATTCCCAATTATTATATTTGCCCAAAAGTTGGGTGTCAACATTTACCAATATCGTTGGGCAAAAGATTGCCCAACAGATGGGTGTCTGAAAAATGTGAATATCTTGTATTTTTAATGTTTTTAAAGGTAAAGACCAGTATTGGCAACGCCCCAATTTCAAAAAATGAAATGGAAGCTCTCATTACCAATCATGTGAAAGAATATGTTTTGACTAATACATGATGATAAAAAATTTGCCGGGAAACCGCCTACTAATTCATATATTTGGTAAATTTATTTCTCTCATGGTCTGGTGAGAGAGATAGAGTAGTCCCATATACATCTTTCTGTGTATAGTGCTTGTAACTTTACGAAGAATGAGCCAAATTTCTTATCATTTTGATCATTCCAGAACCTTGCAGATGCTAGATGCTAGATGATCGACCTTTTCTGATCGATTCCACAACGTTTCTTTCACAATGCAATCGCATGACCATTACTGGTCTTTACCTTTAAACGATGAGATACAGGTTCCGTGTGTGATGGATAACTTGAGTTAGTATTTATGCAAATCGCTCTCTTTTGAAGCAAAAATAAGGAATTAATTCTTGTTAAACTACAATTACCCCATATAATATTACAATATAACATATGTGATAAGATTAGACAATTGTATAATATAATCATAGATCTTTAAGAATTTTTTTTTTTTAAACTTATACAGTATTCCAATATTCGATGATACTGATCTATGTATATATTACGTTAATGCTCATTAAAATTTAGATGAGAGTCAATAGTGACTCCTAAACATTTTAGAGATTGTTTTTCAATTGGAGGCAAGCCGTCAATTTCGATATTACAATTCCTTATATCATGTACGTCAGTCTTTTTTAAATAAATGAAATTTGTTTTACTTAGATTTAATGATAACAGATTTAAACCACCTAGAAATTTGTATTAATTCACAATTTAACCGTGTTATGAGCGTATCAAAGTTTTTATGGGAGTAAGAAATACTCGTATTATCAGCAAAAATTATAAAATTCAAGAGTGAAGAAGTTTCAATAATATAATTTATATAAATAATAAATAACAATGAATCCAATATAGATCCTTGCGGTCCTCCACGTTTAATAGTTAATTTGTTTGATTCATGATTTTGGAAAGATACATATTGTTGTCTGTCTTGTAAATAATTAGTAAACCATGAAAGAGCTTGACATCTTACGCCATAGTAGTGTAATTTATGAATTTATATTTTATGATCAATCGTATCAAAAGCCTTTGAAAAGTCCATAACATAAGTACTCTAATAATATGTTCACTGTTTACAAAAGCCTGAATTACTTTATCATGAATATGCAAAATTGCATAATCGGCAGAATGACCAGTTCGAAATCCGAACTGGTTAGGAATCAATGAATTACTCTTTTGTAAGAAAGTGTTAAGTCTTTTATATATTACTTTTTTCAAGTATTTTTTCAAGAATACATAGTGTAAAAATACAGGATACTTATTTTATAAAACAGAAAAGGAGCAGTGAAATACCTAAGTTCAAAGATGCATTTCTGAAGGTTTTAAGGAATCAAAATTAATAGAAAATTAACACTGTCTTGAAAGTAAAACAATCACCAAAACATGTTTTGATCTTGACGCAAGGGATTCCATGTGGCTAAACTCTCTTCAGATAATTATGAGCTTCCAAAATTAATATTACAACACAAGTGCTTTCTCAGTGAACAGTAAAATGTCTTGTTGAGGAGACTACCAGTACTTGTTTTTTTTAAGTGGTGGTTTTGTTAGTTTCAGTATTTTCAATTTCTTTAAATTATTAATAATAAATATTGTATGATTCAAATAGTGTTATTTTAAAAAGATATGTGTTTAATTCAATATTTCACATGTATGTACAATTTGTTATTATTTCATTACAGTCTATACTTATGTTTTATACTGTTATTGTATTATGCAGGGCTTCCTTGAAAAGGTGGTCCACTAGCAACCTTTCAGGGGAATTGAATAAAATTACCCTGTTGAAAAGAAAATCATGAATAAATAAATAAATATTACTGTACTACTTGTAGCTACTTTCTCCCTCTATATAGAAAACAATGCCTAATCGGTGACCATTGGTCCCCCATGATCCTCTTTTTCTTATGTTAATTGAGAGCTGAGTTGATGAGAAAGCCACCTGTCAGTGACCACTCTGGGTGGTCTAATCCCTCCTAGCCAAACTAGTACAGACAGCCTTTAAAACAGACATAGAACAATCTCATAGAATAGGGCGCACATGTATCCAAGTACAACTTGGGTTCCGTGCTAGCCCTATATACACAGGGTTTTATGTTATCCCAGGGGTCTCAGTCATGTAGAAATACTGTAAGCATGCGTGACCCCAGGTTTTCTGGACACCCCTTAAACAAGAATTTCTTCTCAAGCCAAAATACAACCTAAATGACGATTTCACATGGTTTTTCCCCAAAGTTCACACCCGTAACAGGTTTTTCACAAAAGTTTACTCCTAATTACGTCACTATGCAAAATTGTAACCCCTCGAGTGAGTATTTTCAAGTGCGATAGGGATTACCATTTAAGTTGTTGACAATGTAAAATAAATCAAATTGCACATTTTATGTAAAATTCACAATATAAAAATATATTTCAATAGAGAAGCAATAATATCAACCTGTACACTTCCAAATGGGTTTAATGCACAGCCATCAGCCCATCATAAGTCCTTTCTTTGAAAAAAAGAAGTACATTTCAAATTTGATCTATATTATATAGATACGTACATGTAGGGTTTACAAAAAGTACACAATATACAATGAACAGCTACTATTATACTATTCAATACAAAATATAAATGTATAGCCCGGTAATACCTGAGGAACACATGTACAAATTTACCGGTAGGCAAGCGGCAAGTCGGAGTCGGGGTCTAGAAAAATAGCCCTAAACGTGTACAGCAGGATTTTGAAAAGATACTCTTTTTTCTTAAAAATGGACATTTTAAACCACCGCGGCACCACCCCAGACCCCATGACTTATACAAGCCGATCGTCTGTTTGATTATCAAGACATTTATGATTGGAAATCTAAATTTCAAAAACCGTTTTCCTAACGTTTTTTATAACGCTACAGTCTATTGGGGAAAATGAGTATGGTAAAACCGTCACTCAAAGATGATTACTTTTTTGAGGCATTTCGCGATCACTTTGAAACCCAATTTTGTTAGGGCATCAATTTCACATCATATTACTGACACTGATAACGCTTAGGGCCATGCATCTCAGATGTCACATTGTTAAACGATGCCTTTAAGAACGCTTTTCAAAGAAAACCCTTTCTTACAGTGTGAACTGTGTCTTTGTACGTGCTCAATGAGATTGATTATCTGATAAAATCCTTTCTGACAAGTTACAATGGCAACATTCATATGGCTTTTCTGCTGTATGTTTTAGTATATGTTGATTGAGTACACTTTTCAGAGAAAACACTTTCTTACAGTATGAACATTCATATGGCTTTTCTCCTCTGTGTGTTAGGAAGTGCTGGGTGAGACTTCTTTTTTGAGAAAATCCTTTCTTACAATAGCAACATTCATATGGCTTTTCTTTTGTGTATGTTAGGAAGTGCTGGGTGAGATGGCTTTTCTGAGAAAACCCTTTATTACAATGCGAACATTCATATGGCTTTTCACCTGTGTGTTAGTAAATGACGATTGAGTGAACCTTTCTGGGAAAATCCTTTCTTACAATAGCAACATTTACATGGCTTTTCTCCTGTGTGTGTTAGTACGGGAAGATTGAGTTTACTTTTCTGAGAAAATCCTTTATTACGAGATTAACATTCATATGGCTTTTCTCCTGTGTGTGTTAGTATATGACGATTGAGTGCACTTTTCCGAGAAAATCCTTTCTTACAGTAGCAACATTCATGTGGCTTTTCTCCTGTATGTCTTAGTATATGTTGATTGAGTACACTTTTCAGAGAGAATCCTTTCTTACAATAGCAACATTCATATGGCTTTTCACCTGTGTGTGTTCGTAAATGACGATCGAGTGAACCTTTCCGGGAAAATCCTCTCTTACAATAGCAACATTCATATGGCTTTTCTCCTGTATGTTTTAGTATATGTTGATTGAGTACACTTTTCTGAGAGAATCCTTTATTACAGTATGAACATTCATATGGCTTTTCACCTGTGTGTGTTAGAAGGTGCTGGGCGAGACCACTTTTCTCAGAAAATCCTTTCTTACAGTATGAACATTCATATGGCTTTTCTCCCGTGTGTGTTAGGAAGTGCTTGGTGAGATGGCTTTTCTGAGAAAATCCTTTATTACAATGTGAACATTCATATGGCTTTGCACATGTGTGTGTTAGTAAATGACGATTGAGTGAACCTTTCCGGGAAAATCCTTTCTTACAATAGCAACATTCATATGGCTTTTCTCCTGTATGCATTAGTATATGTTGATTGAGTCCTTTTTTCTCAGAAAATCCTTTCTTACAATAGCAACATTTATATGATTTTTCACGTGTGTGTGTTCTTAGGTGTCTGATGAAATTATCTTTGTGAGAAAAACTTTTCTTACAGTGTGAACATTCATATGGCTTTTTTGTTGTGTGCATTCGGAGATGAAGTTTAAGATTATCTCCTGTGTGTATTAGTATATGTTGATTGAGTACATTTTTCTTAGAAAATCTTTTCTTACAATAGCAACATTCATATGGCTTTTCTCCTCTGTGTGTTACAAGGTGTTGGGTGAGATTGCTTTCGTCAGAAAACCCTTTCTTACAGTGTGAACATTCATATGGCTTTTCTCCTGTGTGTGTTAGGAAGTGCTGGGTGAGACTTCTTTTTTGAGAAAATGCTTTATTACAGTGTGAACATTCATATGGCTTTTCTCCTGTGTGTGTTCGGAGATGACATTTAAGATTATTTTTCAGAGAAAATCCTTTCTTACAATAGCAACATTCATATGGCTTTTCTCCTGTGTGTGTCAGGAGGTGTTGGTTGAGATTTCTTTTCTCAGAAAACCCTTTATTACAGTGTGAACATTCATATGGCTTTTCTCCTGTATGTGTTAGGAGATGACGTTTAAGATTATTTTTCAGAGAAAATTCTTTCTTACAATAGCAACATTCATATGGCTTTTCTCCTGTATGTGTTCGGAGATGACATTTAAGATTATTTTTCAGAGAAAATCCTTTCTTACAATAGCAACATTCATATGGCTTTTCTCCTGTATGTGTTAGTATATGACGATTGAGTGCACTTTTCCGTGGAAATCCTTTCTTACAATAGCAACATTCATATGGCTTTTCTCCTGCATGTGATCTCAAGTGGAGAAGGGGATGACTGGCCTGACATGATCTCTTACTGCAACATGGACATTGATGTAGCTTTTCTCCAGAATGTATCCTTAGGTGAATGTCGGATCGATCTGTTATAGAAAACACTTTGCTGCAATGTGAGCAAAGATGAGATTTACCTCCACTGTTGATTGACATTCCTCTTTCTACCGTCTCTTGTCCGTTGTCAACAATATCACCTGGTGGAGAAAAAGAGATAATTCATGTCATGGACACCTCAGATACAGTGTAAGAAAGTACATGAGTGTCCTGTCACTTCAAATTGAGACAGAAGTTTTTGGATTATGTTCTGAACTTCTGAGAGAAAGATTAATATGCCAAAGTGGGTTCAAGCATGTAGGTCGCCTAATTGGTCAAATGACATCACATGACCATGCATCTTTGTTTCCAACCATGCCTACCCTGCAATAAAAGTTCCCATCAAATTCTTGGACTACCATCTGGTTCCATCTACATGTATAATTATGCTAGAAACAGATCACATGTTATTATACAAATAGTGAATGGTCATGAGTGCAATGGTACAAGATTTTGCACGAGGTGAAAGATAAGAGACACTATATTCAACGAGGCGCAGCCGAGTTGAATGGAGCTTCTCATCTTTCACCAAATGCAAAATATTGTTCCATTGCACGAATAAAGACCATTCACTATTTGTTTTATTCAACACCTTGGACGTTAACAGGCTTAAAACAGTTTTCCTAGGCCTAAATCTCAGCAATTTTGTGTTTGTTTTCAATTGATGAAATTGCTGATAGTGAGCGCGCACTATTAAGCAGGCAGCAAACCACGCGCGTACCAACCTTTATGTTTATTGTTACGCGGAGTGCAATTTCGTTTGATCCTTTCGCACCATTGCACTCTGACGTCACTTAGCTTACCATATACTTTGTACATCGTTAGTGACGTCAGAGTGCAATGGGGCGAAAGGATCAAACGAAATTGCACTCCGCGTCAATGATGCCGTTCAATGGTACTTTTAGCGCATGTCATGTGATCAAGAATTGACCAATGAGGTTGCAAGAATCTTAGTAAGCGTTGTATAATGCCTACTAATCACCTTTTTTAAGTGGAGGGCCAAAGTCAAATATCATGCTTAGTTTTTTGAGTTGGTTGCCACTACCAGTATACCACATAAACAAAGCACACCTTGTTTATCCAAAAGATTGTATCATAATAATACACAATATTTCAGAGGTGTTTTTTTATAATTTGTAGTGGTCACCCCTAAATTGGTTACGGTAAGTGGATGCAAAATAGACAAAAGACAAATGGTGATTGGCAAGATGCACTTTTTTTTCTTATTACTTGTTTGCAATGAGTGTGCTAGAGGACATGCTACAAGCTTATCTATAAAGATGCCTGAAGTCTGACAATGAATGAGTTAAACTCTGCATGAGCTGAATTATATCAAAGGAAGCAGATTACAGTGATAAGTCCTGATCAGAACTCATTGATAAACATAATGATAACTACTGTGATAAATTGCTCCTAAATCGTTCTGTTATGAAAGTGGAAAAAGTATTTGAAATTTGTTGCAGATGTAAGTCAGACATTGACGATATATGTTAATGAGCCTGCCTCAACTATTTTATCTCGTTATTGGGATTGCTAGGCCAATGATTTTTTTTGGAGCAAGCAGAAACGATAACATCTGTAACCCAATAATTGCACTTCTTTGAAGTGACGCAGTGACAACAGTGTTTAACTGACACAATTTAAAAAAATTATGTGAAAATTGGTGAGGTCTTACCACGAAATACATCTTGCAATATGCACAATCGTTTATTCGTTATCATTATCGGTGTGGTCTGACCAGGTCTTAAAAAACCTCATTGTACTACAGATTAAACCTACCTTCTGATGTAGGTTGTTCAGATTCCTCGTCTCCATCAGTACTTGACACAGGATTATGGGTTGTACTATCCACTTCATGATTGATTCTACCTGAAATAAATCATTATTGACGGATTATTTCAAACCAATCATTCTTCAATGTCAGTGCAGTCCTTTGATCTGTTTGATCTGCCTTTGTTTGAAGTACGTGTACAGGGATAAGATCACAGGGATAAGGCCACATTCATTGGTCCATTTTCTCCACTTAAAAATACAGCAGGCCGCACCCCGACTTTTTGATATTTTCTCCTCCAAAAATACTGCGGCCTTTACGCCGGCAAATACGGTAACCGTGAATAAATAAAATATACCATACCATACCCTCAATGGAAAAGAATTGGTAAGTTTGAAATTTCTGTTGAGGCGATTTATTACCGGTAGGTATCTTTAGTATTCTTCATTCTGATGATCAGCAATGCACAATCACTTTGTGTTTAATAGCTGATACTGTAGATACTGTATACCACTTAAATGTCAAGAGTCTAGAGACTGCTAGAAGATTTGTGTTGGAAAGCTAGGACAAGTGAATATGAATTATTCACATTGACTGTATCTTGATACATTTCATCAGGTAAATTCCCATCATTTTTAGCATCACTTGACAGATTGCTTCAAAATAGCTCAAGGGGCCTTGCACGGCCATGTCCTACAAATGACGGACACATGGTATTGTGGTTTGTAGAGTCTGAAGTACCTTGCGCACTAGCTAATGCGCGAGCCATTCATCATGTGAGTCACATATTGTACGAAGGCGCGGCATGAATTTGTGAAACATTCATAGCGCTGTGTCCATTGACGAGGGGCAAGCTAGCTAAGCGTGGCGTGACATTCATAGACAAACTTGGTATCTAGTATTTGTCACTGTACTGATCATTGAGCGATTGCGAGTGCAAGATTTGTTGGCAAAAGTTTGAGTTCGGAGACGTTCATTTTCCCATTAATTTTAAATCATGACAGATTGTTTTTGAATGTGTGTGTACGTGTTTTTGGAGTTCTGTTTTAAAGGAAACCGAACCCCAAGTAATAACTTTACTTATTCTGAGAGATTTATTATATTATTGCCCATAAATCTACAAGATTCCCCACCAAAGTGTATGAGAGAGGTATAAAGCAAAAATAAAGTACAGTTTCTCAGCACGACATGGGCATCGCCATTTTCTTGATAATGTGACGTACTGAGCGAAGTCGTTTATCAAGTAAATGTATTCAAATTCACCTGCTATTATCCTTTGTACTACAATCGCCAGAACGCTAATTGCATAAATAAGTTAGTGCTCTTCTGGGGTGAAGGTTTCTCATAAATGAAATAGATTTGTTAACTGCTATAGTGTAGTATTTATAAATGAATTTTGTTACAATTGTGCCCCCATTATTTATTTTTCACCTAATATAATTTCTATTATCTCAGTTATAATTTTGTTTATTGAAAAAGTTCCGTTGATTAAAAGATTCCTTCCAACTAAAGCTTGGTGCATGGTACATGTACAACTTCAACAGGTACGTCACATTTTCAAGAAAATGGCTGCGCCCATATCATGCTGAAAGGCATCACATCATGCCAGGAATATCTTCATTTATATATATCTTGTACATTTTCGTAAGGAATATTGTACATCAAAGGGCAGGAATACATCTCCTTTTTCAGAATACCTACACTTATTCTTTGGGTTTAGGTTTCCTTTAAGCCTCTTTTCATGAATATGATAACATATGTCTTCATCATTAAACGAAACCACCCATATAAAGTTAACAATTAGGTTACAATTTGTAGACAGTTTTCACTGGAATATCAATTCCAAGTAATACCTTCTAGACTTTCTTCTGTAAGTTCTTGCTTGATGTTGGTTTTG
Source organism: Strongylocentrotus droebachiensis (assembly GCA_035222895.1). Lineage (NCBI taxonomy): Eukaryota > Metazoa > Echinodermata > Echinoidea > Camarodonta > Strongylocentrotidae > Strongylocentrotus > Strongylocentrotus droebachiensis. Next base: position 19,455 of record JAVYIG010009533.1, read on the forward strand.
AGGGGTAACTGTTTGATTTCCTCTCCAATGGTTGAAAAGTCCTCTGCTTCTTCCTTGATGAGAACTTCTATGACTGATGGAATGAATTCATTCATGGGTGACAGGTAATGAACGGAATTGATATCAACCTCTTGCTTGATGAGAACTCCTTCAACAAATTGAATAGTTTCTGTTGAGCTCCTATTTGGAGTTGGCGAAGTATGTAAGGTCCAACTATCTGCTTTTTGCATAATGTGTTCTGGGACTGATGGGGCAGTTTCATCTACACTCTGTTCAGTATATCGAAAAGATTTGGAGGTCTTACTTTCCATTTCTTGCTTGTTAGTATGTCCTAGGGCTGTTTCTATGCACATATCTGTAGAACGCAGTGAACTCAAGGTCCTACTCTGAACTTCTTGCTTGATATTATCTTCTAGGACTGACTGAACACCTTCTGCTGCACTCCTATCCGTTGTTCTGAGAGGATTAGATGCCCCTCTCTCTGCTACTTGCTTGATCATATCTTCTGGGACTAAATGGGCACTTTCTGCTATACTTCTACATGTGGTTTGGTGATGATCAAGTGTCCCTCTCTCCATTTCTTGCTTGACTTCTGGGAATGACTGAACAGTCTCTGCTGCTCTCAGATCTGCAGGCTGCACTGAATTCAAAGTCCTCACATCTGCTTCTTGCTTTAAGCCTACATTCCCTAAAAATAGCGAGAAAACAAAGGTGTTTTACAGAATAATCTTGCAAAGGGAACAACATTAAAGATTATAAAGCAAAGCTTTCTTGTGAGAAATCAATCATACTCTGAGCACTACCAATATATTGAAAATGTATAGTAGTACAACGTAGTGGAAGAAGAAGTAGAAGTAGGAGTAGAAGTAGGAGTAGTAGTAGTACAATTAGTAGTAGTAGTAGTAGTAGTAGTAGTAGTGGTAGTAATCGTGGTAGTAGTAGTACATAAGAATTCAGAAAAAGACAATAAACATGTAAAAATGAAGATAATGCAACCACTGGAATGCCAGGGACAGATTAAGTTATCCTACATAGTTATGTATTAACTGTGGCATAAAGCCTTCTATTCTGTCTTAGGTTGGCATATTACCCGCTTCGGAGGCTCATTTCCCGGACGCCGGGAAATGAGCGGTATTTACCTGTATTTATAGCTTTTTACCGGTATTTACCACTTTTTACCGGGAAATACCGGGAAATATATTTTTACACTCACTTGTTCATAAGGATTGTCCGATTTTATTCGAATATCTTAAACTTTACAATAAAAGTAACTTGTATGAAGGTTTTGGTTCCCAGTTGCTAATTACCATATTCATGAATACCTATTAATTAGCATATGAACAAAATGCCATTTGTTTGGGTGAGTACAATTTTGTTTGCAGAGAGGATTTTATAAATCTGTTTGTGTGGTCCTACTATGAGTATTGTGCTGCTAATTATTTCATTAATTTTCTTTTTATTTGCCAATATTTTCAGTTATGAGGCTAAAAACAAGTAAAATTATTAATAAATTTTCACTGATTTTATTCAAATATCTGAAACTTTACAATAACAGTAACTTGTATGAAAGTTGTGGTTCCCAGTTGCTAATTACCATGTTCATGAATACCTATAATTAGCATATGAACAAAATGCCATTTGTTTGGGTGTGTACAATTTTGTATGCAGTGAGGATTTTATAAATCTGTTTGTGTGGTCCTACTATGAGTATTGTGCTGCTAATTATTTCATTAATTTTATTTTTATTTGCCAATATTTTCAGTTATGAGGCTAAAAACAAGTAAAATTATTAATAAATAGAGAATTAAAATCATATTTCCTGTTTTTTACATATTTACCGGACGGTATTTACCGGTGTTTATCGCTGGTAATTACCGCCACCGGTATTTACCGCCCAACCCTGCGGCAGTAACAGTGGTAGTAATAGTGGTAGTAATATAGTAGTAGTAGTGTTTTACACGGCATTAACGTGAATACATAAAGAATCAGAAAAAGACAATAAACATGTAAAGATGAAGATAATGCAACCACTGGAATGCCAGGGAAAGATTAAGTTATCCTACATAGTTATGTAATAACTGTGGCACAAAGTCTTCTGTCCCAGTTTCAGTGGACGTTAACATAAAATGATGATAAAATACATAAAATACACGACAAAATTTCACTCTCACAAAAAAAATATTTTGTGCTGCGCCCTCTGCAACAGAACTCAGCTATCCCTTTAACTTACAGACGCTGTACCGACTAAGCCACCGACTAAGCCACCACCCCTCCTTGAACACCCTGATGCATATACAGTGAATGATTATAGATTTAATAGAGGGAACAACATTCCTGTTCGAAAACAAGCAGGCTACTACACACCTACACACCCCATTGGCCCCACTCTTGCATGTAAAACACACTTGTAGGTACGGTAAGTCAGTGGGTTTGTCATTTCTGACTGCATTATTTCATCAAAGATATATGGGTTAGGATGCTCAGCCTCCTGTGACAATTGCTCCAAAGTAATTTCCTACACTATTCAAATTCACAACTTCAACACTTGAACCAGGACTAGGCCTATATGATAACTAACCCCAAACCTATACTATATTGGCTTTCTCTCTCTGTTTTGTCCCTCCATGGCTCGATTTCAGGATTGCGGCTTGCAATTACCGTATCTGTGTCGGTTCGGTGTGTACTTGTGCGACCGATTCAAGGCTAGCCTATGCCGAGTGAATGTACTTTCGCGTGAAGTTTTAAACTTAATGACACGCCCATCCCCTGGGGCCTGTCTAATTATGAACGTAATTTCGCGACATGAAATTGATTATTTCAAGGGTCTTACTGACGGATTGGCGTAGAAGGAACACCTAACTTTAGAGCTGGATATCTCCTATTTTATGGAACTTCTGGAGTCGGCAGATGGGTGGGTTGTCTAATGCTACGTTTACACTATGTTCCCGGCGACAACGGTAACCACGTTTCAGGCCACCGTGGACGAAACAGGATTGATGTGACACAACGCGGGGGACCGTATGGGCAAACGTGACAGACCATAATTGCCGTGGATACCGTGTCATTTTTAAACTGTCAACAAATTTGCCACGTCAGTCACAGTGCAGATGAGAAACCTAGTAGGCCGTAGTAAAACGGGGTGAACTTAACAAAACGTGACAGTCCGTAATAGGCCGTAACAAAACTTGGAGGTGGTCCGTAGTGGGACGGGAGGCCCACGCATTCCCTTGCATCTTACAGACTTTTCAAGTTTTGTCACGTTCTGCCATGTTGAGTGCACGTTTTGTCACGGTTGCTTCACGATTGCTGCGTATTTTGTCCCATTTTGCCCCGTTTTGCCACGGTTTGCCACGGTTCTCACGGCAGGCCAGGGTGTATGGTAGCTATTTTGTTGCGTTTAATCACGGCGCATCCCGGCGTCTGACGGTTTACGGGTGCGGCGCGTTGCGCTCTGACACGGCGCATGCGGTCGGGAGGTAGTATATAAAAGACGGGTGCGGCAGGAGCTTCATTCGAGTCTGAGCAATCGACGACACATTACTGCATCTACAATAGGAAGAAAGGTCAAGCTATGCCACCGAAGAAGCCAAGACGTTCGAAGGCCCTCTGTCCTGCACCACCACCACTACCACCACCACTACCACCACCACTACCACCAGGATACAATGATGGCTAATGCTTGGGAGGCCTTCTTTTTATAGCGTGGGCACAATCGTGCTCCATGCAAAGCTGCCCGGCGTCCACGTTTCATCCGTAGAAAGCCTTGACAGAACGTGAAAAACTTGTCAGAACTTGAGAAACGTGAGGGACCCCATCAGAACGTGACGGGCCGGGAGGGAACGTTCTGGCACCCGTGGTAGAACGCGGGCTTAACGGTAGTGCGCCTTGGAGCCTCATGGGACTCGAAATCCCCTTCCCCCCACGGCCTGTCACGGATACCGTGGTAGACCTTGAGAAAACTTGGCAAGACCTAACAAAACTTGAATAGACTACAGAGATAAAATTGGTTATAATTGCTTAGACAAATAATATACTATACAGAAATAATGATATTTCATGAGCTACGTACTCGATATCGAGTTCAGCTCGCAGAGAGGGAAAAAAAAATCACGTATTAGTCACGTGAATATCACATGATCTCAGGCCCGCGCTTTTTTCCTCTCCTTCTGCATACTGCCCTCTACAGTCTACTGCATGACAACTACGTCTCATTTCAAAATGATGGCTAGCTGAACTCGATATCGAGTACGTAGCTCATGAAATATCATTAATTCTGTAAGACATTATGAATATCTATAGTATTATTTGTCAAAGCAAATAATTATTTTACGGTAATTTTGTTGAATTGGAGTCCCTTAAAGTCTTACGTGATGTTTTTTAATTGGTTTAATGCTTATTGTTCCGATCAGGTCGGATGACGGTGTAGGGATGTAAACATGCATATCAAGCTTGACTCGTAACTTCTGCTTGCCGTTATACACGCATTTTTAGAACGAACGAAAGGCACTTCGGTGTTATTTCAAGAGCTTTAATTTATTTTTCTTCATCAAACTATCAAGGGTAAACCATTATGTTGTGGATATATTTTGACAATTAAATTAATGCCTTTAGTATTACGATTTAATTGCAATAGTCTGATCAACATTTTAGTCTTGTGTGTGGCATTTTCTTGCTCTGTCTTCAGAGGGTCATAGATCTATTTCCACTTCCGTTTCTGAACGCACTAGATCGGTACCACGAAGGGTGATTCCTTTCTTGCAGCCTCAATTTTAGAGCGATAAAAACACCTACCGTCAACTGAAACGATATCCATTTATTTTTTAAAGCATCTTAATTTAATTCAATTGATTTTTTTATTGTTTTGAAAGCAGTAACCGTCTTTTCCGTCGCATTATTAGAACAGCAACTTAGTCCAACTCCGCCGCTGCATGCACACGATTTTTAGTGTCAGTGCAGTGGTGAAAATTTCGGGTACCAGGTCCCCGCCCGAAATTTTCAAGTCAAACCCGGGTATGGCAAAACCCGTGATGACTCAGGCCTAGTATTGCGACATATGTCTGAGCTCCGGTCAGATCGTGCGCCAAGTGTAGTCTAACTTATAGACCCTAGTACCTTATCCTCACAGCACTAGATACGAGTGTCGTGCAGTAATGTATGAGAAGTGTAAAAAAAGTCTACGTGAGCAGTCTATACTCTAATTGAGAATTGGAATGAAATCCAATGCGGTTGGATTACTGCAATACCGGTAGTCTTTATACCGTTTTATCTGCTAAAGATAGAAGGAAACTTGAAACTGCCCAGAATCGTGCCGCTAGATTAATCTTTGGCCTTGGGTCAAGAACTCATACTTCACCTTTACTTAAGGAGCTCCACTGGTTACCTCTCCACCAACGTGTTTTTTTTTAATTCTGTCTGTATGCTTTTAAAATACTCAATCACCTGGCACCTGAATATCTTAATGACACCCTCCAAATATCTACACCAACTCGTTATGGCAGCGCCCGGTCTCCCAAGAATCTGACGAATATCGCTAAATATTCGGAATTATTAACCATGATTTGAGGCCCAATATATTTTCAATGCATAACGAGTCACAAAAATAGTGTAAGTTTTACGATTTTCTTCTTGAAAAATGAAAAGTTTTGAGGTAAAAGGGGTTTTCCGTGATTTTCTGTTCGAAATTGCATTTTCCGTTTCAAATGGTCAATTCCATGAATTCCGTCCGTTTTCCGTGATCGCGGAAAATCAGTGTCCCTAGCATTGGCCTCCCTACCCTTAAACCTATTCCCATTGGGGGGGGGGGCTCTTTAGGCCCCCTCCCTCGACATTTTTCGCGATAAGTCTGAAACGCGAAAAGCTCGCGCCATGAATTTATGTTACTTTTTTGTTTTAAGTCTCGCGCAACTTTTGAGACCAAATTTGCGACGACCGGGTGTGTGGTTACGACGTAACGCGCGTTTGAAAAAAATTTGTCAATGTACAAAGTCAATGTAAATTGTGTAATTCAGTCAAAATTCATAAATCTTTGTCTATTCCCTTTCACTGGCTGAAAGGGTTAAAAAATCTGCTTTTTATGACTCTAATAATATTACCAACAATTTCTATCGTAAAAACAATAGAAATAATAAGGTTGAAAAAACAAAGAAATACATAAGAAATTAATAAAAACAATAAAATACATAAGAAATTAATTTTGATACCAATTTTTTTTCTTGTTAATATATTAAGAACATTACTAAGAGTATCTGCACAAAAGATGAGGATGTTTGGAGCTCTTATTTAAAGAGATGGTTCATTGAAATGTGGAAAATGGGCAAATTACACCTCTACAGATTACTGAGAACATTAACAAATTGAGCAAAGTACTTTTGAAGCCCTCACTGTTGTGAGGAATAAATTAAATGCAATTTTGTTACCCTTTCCTGAACCCACTCACTAAGTGAATTGACGGCGTTGTTTTACATGCGAAAGTATGACGTCACAATATGAACAACCTACATCACACATTCGGGACAATGTTGGATACCCATTGCAATTTTCAGATATGGGTTAACGTTGTTAGTATATTTACCGCCAGTGGTGATATTTCCTCTTTTTTGGGGCATTTTGAATGAGATACACTGAATAAATGATACTTTCTACAAATGTTTGTTTGATTATTATTTATTTTTCCGTCACATTTGAGCATAAAAATCGGGAAAATAATCACATATTCTGAGGGCACTTCAGCGTGTATGTGTCTGATCTGGGAAGGCAAAGGACATTTTGCATGCTGACCTAACGACTCTTTTGGAGTGAAATAGGCGACAAATTTACATAGAATTGTCCAGATATTCATTACAAAAATGTGTGATTAGGCTGATTAATTTACATTTTTGATAAATTAAGTCGTATAGGACCCTGATAAACCGAGAGAAACAGATCAGTCCGGTTCGCGATTCACGGCTAGCTCGAGCGCCGGGCTACGGGCTAGGCTGGCTAGCAAGCTGCGCTAGATGTGTGATGCACGCATAATTATAGAGGTCAGTGTATTGCACACATAGTACATGCACAGAGTACGCACGCACAGCTACCAGCTACGGGAAACTTGAACGCTACATCAACAATATATTCCATCGCTTTTTGGAAGTTATATACCATTTATCTAGACTAACGTCAGATTAAGAACCAAAACCATGCCATTGAGGAGCCTTCTGGAGTATACTCAAGTATGTTTTCGTCCATATCCATATTTCCAGGGGATTTTGATGAAGGTAAACAGCGTTAGTTATAAATGGGTACGGTACTCGAGAGTCAATGCAAATCGCACGCAAACTGCAACTCGCGTCGTCAATCGTTTCAGCTGAGCGGCCCGCTGTTCATATTGTGATGTCACTTCGAAAATCAGCTGACTTACGATGTTTTAGGGGCGTTGCGTGGGTTGATTTTTCGTCAAGTTCAATCAACTTTTATAAATTTCGCTCGAATGTACAAGTTACACAAATGTAATGATTTTACTCAGTGTAATTTTTCGATTGCAATGATACCAAATTAAGTCAAGTTTGAAATCAATAAACCATCTCTTTAATGATTTATTTATATTTATCATTTTTATTGTTTTTTACGCATAAATTAGCATATTTAGTATGAGTGGATTTTTTTAAAAATTGACTACGCAGTCTCGCAGTTTGCATCACAGACTATGTACATGCCAATTTTCGGCGCGATCACGCGATCAGCGGCCGAGATCAGGGGGGTGGGGGTAAAAAGGCCCCCCCACCCCAATGGACTCAAGTGATCAAAATAACCCAATGGGAATAGGGTTAACATAATAACAATAAGGCTAGCTAGTATCGGGATATATCGATATCATGTCTGTCATGGCTTTGTGAAACGGTTTATCCACTTCATGACATCTCCGTAGGTCGCCGACAAAGATATGACTGTCAAGGAGTTGGTTTCATGAAACGGCCCCTAAAAGGCCCTAGGTCTAGACCCTAGATCCACTCCAACTCCAGGAATAGGGAGGCCAATACCCGGGCGTAAGGCTTCTACGCCTACGATTTGTGCGCTCGTCGTCCAGGTCAGAAAATTACCAGAAGAAAAAAATAAAGAAAAAAAATATCTATGGAATAATAACAAAAATACAATTGTACACTCCACGACATACCTATAAACACGGATCTGTAATGGTCTTTCACCATTTGTTGACGATCTTGCATATTTTGACGTATTTGAATCCAATTATTGTGCTAGCAGACGAAACATAACGCACACACAAGAGAAACTAGAGGGGTCCTAGAGGGCGCAGAGGTTAGCTCACTATAATCCTTCTCAATGACTGAATGACCTTAAAATATGCAATCAATTTAATATCAAAGAACTTTTGATAGAGATTAACATATTAGATGTGCACAAATGTCACTTTTAACTAGAAAATATAAAGAAAAAAGATTATATGGGGCCAGGCACCACGAAATGAGTCCAGTGTCGCATTAGGCTCAATCGTAGTAATAGCGATGTATAGTGTGTATGTACTGAAAATTGACCCACCTACCACATTTAAGATTTTTCCAAAAATCGACTTATTAATGTCTTGTAGTTTATGTCCCCAGAGCTTAGGTCACGAAAATATCTCCTTCTAACATTTTTTGGCAAATAATATAGGCTTTGTTACGCATCATTAACTTTACACCTAATTATCTAAAAACTGGGTAATCCCATTGTTTATAAAGTCCATTTAGGTTTTTGTTCATATTTCTGGATATAATTTATCAATTTTAATGTGTGACCCCTTAATTTAAAGCTTACTTAATGTATATTTGTTCAGGAATAAAAATTTTGACCAACTGGACTCATTTCGTGGTGACAGGCCCCATATCTTTTTAAATACATATTTTTACAAACTGCACATTCGAAGGTAGATAGAGTATAATGTTTCTGTCAATCTTGCGTTGGTTTGAGGCCGATAGCTAAAGCCATCTCAAATTGAGAAGAAAAATTGTTCAAGCCCAAAATAGAAGTCTTGCGACATCATAATATGAATATGTATGAGCTCCGGTCCACATCACGAGCCAGACAAATCTCTTGTAGTCTCAGACACAGTACCTTATTCTCAAAGCACTAATATCGAGTGTCGAGCTTGTGCAGTAAATCATGCATGAGAAATGCTAAAAAAGATATTTCAGTAAAAAATATCTACGTGAGCAGTCTATACTCTGATTGGGAAGTGGATGAAAGAGGCGACGAAAGGTCATGATGTAGTGGATGATACATACATGTAGTTAGTATTACGTATAGCTAAAGAGAGAGAGAGATCTAAGTTAAGTATGCATGCGATGCGATATATGCATGCATATATATGTACATAGTATCATTCCTGATTAATGTGTCGATCTCGCTGTGACTTGGATTTTGGAGGTCGTTCTAGTTGATTTGTACACTACAGTAAACTGAAATCATAGAGGTCAAATACTCATCAGCATCAGCATCAGTAATATACGGAAGTGTGAGGTGATCCTGTTGAAACTTCCCGTCGTTTCATTGAGTGGTGCTTCGTTCAAAAATGAACCTGAACTATTTTTGCTAGCATGGGGGGCGGACGCACATATAAATTTTATGGAAGCATTTGGTGCTGAGAGGACCAATGCTTGTCCAATCTAATCTTGAAAGAAGTGATTGAGGATGAGGAGATGACAGATGTAGGGAGACTATTTCTTCTTAGTTAGGGCTGCCGGCTGTGTCGCTCCTTTGCTTATACAGCTTCTGGTGGTGTCCCCTTGTAGCTTCATGAGGAAATCAAGTCATTGGAATAACAATCTAAGGTAAATATTAATGAATTAGATCTAGTTCTTTCCTTCTTTTTTTTACTCATGGATCTAGTTGTTGTCCTACATACATTGATGGTTCGATTTCAACTTCAGCCTGTATTGCGGCTTGCGGTTTGGTGTGTGCGACCGATTCAAGGCTAGCCGGTGATGATGAATGTACTTTCGCTCGAAGTCTTGAATCTGTTGTCAGGGCAATGATGCGTCTATTCCCTCGGGCCTGTCTAATTCTCAACGTAATTTTGGGGACCGTGAAATTGATTGTTTCAAGGCTCTTGCGTACAGCCAGGCGTAGAAGAAAGGCCTAGAGTAGTGGCTCCGGTGTGCGGCCGATCAGCGGGAACTGCCGATTCTATTTTTATGCAAATACTCACAGAATACTTCAATACCCTCAATATAGAGTCCATATACTCACTTATTAAATAGAAGTCACAAATAACCTAACTGACTCACAGCGTGGTCAGCATTGACCACGTTTCGAAATGCTTCGAGTTCCCCGGTTTGCGGCACGCGTACGTCACAAAGCTTTATGCGCTACGTCACGATCAAAGCATGTACCAAATTACTACGGGTAACCCAAATTCTCATGTTTATCTGTTGCTACGGTAAATTTGTCAAGTTTTAAACAATTTCACCTTTTCCTCGAATGGATCATCCCATACGGGGGTACGTACTACTAGAAACTATCGGGTCATGGCGGGTACACACATCAGCACACATACCATCATACATGATCCCGCATGTTATGTGTGTATTGACACCCCCCGGCCGCAAACCAGAAAAACACGCAATTACGTGCCGGTTTGCGGCCACCCCATGCAACTGGCCATGCGGTGGCACAATCAAAATATCTGCGATAGGAGACAGACCACAGCCATCATACTTCCACAAAAACATCAAATTTCACCTCCAATCGGACAAATAGAGCTACAATATTGATCTAGTCATGCCTCGATCTCTTAACTTAAAAGTTAGCACCTGTTGGAATTTTCATCGGCGACTGGTGCCGTAGATTTCCGACATCGCTGACGGATACTCCGTACCGACAGGAGCATCTGCTACGGACGTTTTCGGCAAAGCAGAACTTACCGGGGAATCCACGGTAGGTTTCAATGATTATTATTGAGTCATATTTATTTAATTTTGAAAAACGATGCCCCTGGCCGCAAACCGGGCTATGCCGCAAACCGGAGCCTCTACTCTAGATCTACATTTACAAAAGAGCTGGATATCTCCTATTTTATGGAAATTCTAGAGTCGGTAGATGGGTGAGTTGTCTTAGTGAAAGAAAATGTTTTCTTTTAATGTTTGTTTTATTATAAACAAATTAGTAATTAAAAAGTTAGATTTGGGCATTGGCCTCCCTACCAGGAAGCTCCGACGCCGACGCCTTAGGCATCAGAGCTTCCTGGAGTAGCCTAGGCCACTCAGGGAAATCATAGAGTCAATGCTAACTCCAACTTCCAAGGAGCTCCGACGCATTAGTAGGGTGTCTGAACGATTTTTCAATTTTCAATTTGGGATTGTTTTTCACTATTTTTGTTTGATATTTGAATAAAAATGTAATCAGAATAATACATTTCAAATTTCAAGTCTCAGCGATGTTTCTATCAAAAGATACAGCCCCTCCAAAACGCTGGTATATTCATATCATTTTTGTCAAAATCGACGAAAAAGACGTCCACGCAGAGGGATGTTGTTTTGCTAAATTCAGACAAACAGCTGTATCGCGCGATATGCAAGCGTATGCATATCGTACGCATGTTGCGAAGCCAATGCGCGACTTGCAGCTTGAGCCACGCTGTCTCCGCGATATGTGCCATTGACTAGTATGGGTGGCCGTTCGCGCCATAGAACCCGGAAGTGAAAACACGTTGTAGTTAATGGCAATATCGCGGAGACAACGTGCACGTTGTCTCCGCGATATTGCCATTGACTATAACGTGTATTCACTTCCGGGGTTTATGGCGCGAACGGCTATCCATACTTTCATTCACGATACGCGCAGATGTTACGCGATGTAACCATGGTTTGGACTGAGCGGAGCTCACTCCTCCCTAATTATAGGGTGTCTGAAAGATTTTTCAATTTTCAATTTGGGATCGTTTTTCACCATTTTTGTTTGATATTTGAATTAAAAATGTAATCAGAATAATACATTTCAAATTTCAAGTCTCACTGATGTTTCTATCAAAAGATACAGCCCCTTTGAAACGCTGAAATATTCATAGCATTTTGCTCAGAATCGACGAAAAAGACGTACACGCAGAGGGATGTTGTTTTGCTAAATTCAGACAAACAGCTGTATCGCGCGATATGCAAGTGTATGCATATCGTACGCATGTTGCGAAGCCAATGCGCAACTTGCAGCTTGAGCCACGCTGTCTCCGCGATATGTGCCATTGACTAGTATGGGTGGCCGTTCGCGCCATAGAACCCGGAAGTGAATACACGTTGTAGTCAATGGCAATATCGCGGAGCTCAGGAAAGTGGCAAATTTTAGAGCTAGGATGCAAACAACATTTCAATCGCTGTTTTGACCAAGATATTTTTAGAATTCTGGGGGTGGCCCCCTATAGGGAAGATGGATAAAAACCTGCTCTTTCATATGACACCTCATTTATTGAGTTTCACCTTCAGGATCATTTGTTATAAAGATTTGAATTTCAAATTTTTTCATAAAATCATTGACCAATTTTGCATGGTCGCGCAATGCACGTAGACCACATACATGTAGGGATGCGTACAATCTCTATCATGTCTATGGGAAGGGTTTTAGCACACAACATTGGGTGTGCTATCAGACACCCTACTAATTAGCTGATTCCAAAAATGTGGGAAGGGTATTTTCAAACTGTTAGAACAAATGATCCCTTGGGGCTAGCGAAAAAAAAGCACCTGCATATTATCCTTACGTCTAGCCCTGCTTACGGTAAGCCGCGGGGGCGCAGCTCAGGAAAGTGGCAAATTTTGGAGCTAGGATGCAAACAACATTTCAATCGCTGTTTTGACCAAGATATTTTTCGAATTCTGGGGGTGGCCCCCTATGGGGAATATGGAGAAAAACCTGCTCTTTCATATGACACCTCATTTATTGAGTTTCACCTTCAGTTCAGGATCATTTGTTATAAATAGGCCTGAGTCAATCCGTTTAACCGACGGTTATCCGACCGCATTCATCAAAACCGTTTAGCATTTCTTGCTCCGTTTAACCGTTATTTGCATACATTTTGGAATGTGCTAATAGCCGATGATAAAGATAATCAAAGAAACCGCAGTGTAATTTTACACCCTGTCCGCTGCGCGCCAGCTTTCTGGCAGCAGTAATCTCCATGAATGAATTTGTAAACAATAAAACAACCATGCCCTCTTCCCTATTTTCTCACCCTCTCTATTCCCTTCTCTCTGCAATGTGTTCATGTACCTTTTCTTATTACTGCACTCTCAGACAAGCAAAGTTCTAAATGTTTACACATTCGATGGTCAGTTCCTCTCACATCCCTTCTCCCCGAGTCTCTCTCTCTCTCTCTCTCTCTCTCAATATTAATATCAATCCCTTGCCGACTCGCCCCCCTAAAATAATGTTCATATATAAATAAAATACAAAAATAATGATAACAATAATAATTGAAGTTTTAGAAATATCAATCAACAAAGTCTTGGACATTGTGAGTAATTTAAGTTTTTGATCACACACAGCCACCCTTTCTATCTAGCTAGTCTCACTTGTCTTAATTCTTCACTCTCTCATGTTCCTGCCTGGTCCATGCAGCTCTCTTTCATACACACACACAGTCAGACCGCAACTCGCGTGGGGGAGCTTCCGTGTACTCATACGATATTCATAAACACCACACGGTGCGCACATTCTGTATATTAATGAACTCACTTCTGTCGCCGATATCTTGACTTTTCTTTAATCAATGTAAGAGGTTATGATCTTATTTTAAAGAAAATACTACATATTTTTATATTCTAGTGATGAAATAAGTATACTACATGAAAAACATAGTTAAATAATCGATTAAAAATCATTAAAAAATAGTTTATCGTACATGTTTTAAAATGCTCGCGAAAGCTATCTAAATCTAATCGCCTACCTGATATTTTTATATCACCATAAGAAGTAGAATGTGTTCTTCCTATTTTAGACATTTTCAGATTATTTTGAATTTTAATCGAGTCAAGTTCCAAGATTTAAAATCATGTAGCACATTTACGAGTTCGCCAAAAATGGAAATATACGTTATCCGAAAATGGCGTAACCTGATTGGTTGGTTACGGAAACATGAAGGGTCACGCAAACTCTTGCTTGAGCTGTTAGCGGCTGCTAACTAGGCCTAAGGCAATCCAACACTACTTTTCTGGCATATTTTCGTCAATTTCACGAAACCATATTAGTAATATAGGTTTCAGTATTTAAGGACCAAACACTTGCAACAATTATGAGAATAATTTGGTCATTATTACGATGTTTATCGAAATTTTCGGTTTTTCATTTTTTCGGCGGGTGACATTTGTTCAGTCCCACATACTACCAATTTGGGTTGTACATAATTTGACATGTGGGAATTCGGATACGGGTGTAAATTGGCATCTCGGTGTGCAAACATTCTGAGAAGTCTCTGTATGTTTTACCTGCATAATACAATGAAATTATTTGGCAGTGTGTAAGTAAAAATAATAGTTTAGACTCCTGAAACCTAGAAACTAATTGCAAATGAAAGCCCGTTGACTTACAATAATTTTGAGATAATGTATTATTTTCAATTTAAATTTGATTTCACATCTCTATTCTTCTAACAAACACAATATATAAATTTCAGAAAATATACTGTACTTATAAATGAAAATCATACATGTAGTGTGGAAAAATGTGAGGGATCTCCAGTTATGACTAGAACAATTCGATGAACAATAGATTTGAATTAATCTTTGTCGTAGCACCCCTCCCACCCCCGCCCACCCATCCTCTGCCATTATTGTGGATGAACATCAAGGCATATTTTTTACTATAATGAAATATATTCATGTATCTATATACACAAATCAAATGGATTCATTATTCTTTTTAAACCATTATTTACACATTCCAGGAAATACTTGGTAAATGAATTGTGTTAGGCGCTTTATAAGCAACGTTTTTATTATTATTATTATTACAACACATTCTCTTAATCACAGAATCTATGCATTTGAGACGCGACGTTGACATGCATCAAAGTTTGAACATTTCAAATCATTGGGTTGCACCGAAACATTTTGACCGGAAAATTCCATTTTACTCTCAGCGAACACACTCCTGCACTCAGGTCAGCATATCCATTCAGCTTTAGTTCAGTCATTCACAGAAGCATACAAACGCACTCATCACTAGTAATCTCATTGTAGGTTTATATTTTTTAACAATAACACTTCACAACAAAAAATGCATGGCACAGTTTACTTAGTGTAAACCAAAACAGAGGTTTATTCAATACTGACAATGATGTTAAAAAACACAAGTAAGATGAACAATTGAATACATGTTTCACCTCATAAAGAGATATTTATAACACTCTGTGATATACAAAAACAATCTTTCTTTGATATATCATTCATATACGATACAATGCTTAGTCCTGTACATCCTTATCGTCCCTAGACAATGTAATGCAACATGTCTATAGTAATGTTACACTACCCATGTTCATTGAAAATCAACATATTATTTTGTCAAGAAGAGTAAAATAAATAAAGGCACACTCTGAAATGTGTGGGTTTTATATATAATATATTATTGCATAGTCTTGAAAAGTGAAGAATGGTAACAATACTTAACACTTTCAAACTGCTGTAAGCAAATGAGAGTTGTATGTTTAAGTGGCAAGGGCTGAACAATACAGAAATCTATGATATGGAGAAAATCTTTGGCATTATTCTCACACACAATTTTCAGCTGTGTCCTGCATACATCAACAAGGTGAAATCTTATTTACAACAAAAATCTATAATAAGTACATGTACAACAGTGATATCATAAATATCAGTATGGTGTATTAACAAAACAGAAATATGTGATGTGAAGAAAATCTATGGCATTATTCTCACACACCAATTTCAGCTGCGTCCTGCATGCGTTAACACTGTAAAATCTTATTTACAACACCAAATATATACTAAGTAGATGTATAACAGTGATATCATAAATTCAAGTATGGTGGAAGACACTCAGTCTTAAAATCTGCCCACACAAACATATACTTCTGCATGTATACTAGTGACATTATAGGTACAGAAGAAAGTGGAACAACTCAAAGATGTGACCACAGAAAGACAAAACCATTCTACATATCTTCCCATACAATGTATACAACAATTATAATTTACATCTCTTCAGCTGTATTTGGTGACACACACATTTTAGGCTACAAGTAAGCTATTTACCTGACATATGTTCATAAAAAGTTACATCAAATCATACACAATCATTAACAAATAAAAACATACTACACTGAACCAATAAATATCTTCTTCAACAAAACATGCTATTTTCTTCAGCTGAAATATTTGAAGAGTTTGCCATTTCATTATCTACATCACTATAGTAATCCTCTTCGGAAAAGCTTAAAACTGAATTTACCTCAACATCTGAGTCATTGTCAATGTCACTTGAATACAAAAGATTATCAGTTTCAGTTTCAATATCGCTATCACTGTCATCTGTTTCAATTGTGGATTCAAAATGATCAGTATTTTGACAACTTTTACAGGAACAACCAGGACCACAACGATTACCAGCCTTTCTGCATTTACACTGCCTATTTGAACATTTGCTTTTAGAGCATGAACAGCCTCGAGTGAGATAAAGCACATTGGATTTTACTTTTTCCATATTTTCTTCTGTGTCCCACTGCACATCAACATGAAGTGCTCCTCGATGATCATCAGACACAACAAATCCATACAGTTGAATATCTGGGTATTTAAATGTGGGAGTCTGCACTTGGCTCCAAACACTTCTGACCCAACACGTGCGAAGCCAATGCAATTCAAGTGCAGAACTGGAAGGTAGAAGCTCATCTTCATAGACACCCCTCCAGGATGCTTTCCTGACTATTTCTAATGCCTGTAAATGTTGTTCAAGGCAATTATCATCATCATGCACAACACTGTTGAACAAATCTACAGGAGAATTATAATCATTTAAGCATGCACGATTTGCACTGAAGTACACACATAATATCAACCTATAAAATGCAAGTAAGCCATGCTTCCAATCAACATGAAGATCTGTCTGACTTAAAAGACCTGGAGCAGTTGATGAGAAGTAACCAGAAATGAAAGAGGAATATTGGAAAAAAGTTTTGAAGAACACACTCTTTCCCAAATGAGCAAAAAATGATACAAAATCACACCCTGAGCATATGTATAAAACCTGGATGCATGTTTTGATGTCTATATCCTTGTTACTAAGCTGCGAGAGATCACAGTCTTTTTCACAAGCAGACTGTAATGCATTAAGGTTAAGAAATTTTTCTTGACCTATTTTTGCATCATATTGAATTAATACTTTTTTATTTGACAAATCTAATGGAAGACCTACCATCCCTATATCTCTATCAATGGAGTAAATTAACACATTTGAGCACGGTGTATCAAAAACATGTAACCATATTTGCGTATCACTTTCTTCATGATTGTGACAAATGTGATGTCTATCTACTCCATTGATAGAAACGACTGCCCCAGTCCAATCTGGAGATATGTCCAGTCCAACATGGAAACCACCTGATGTTATAAAAAGCTGTTCTGGAACCTTTACATGTGGTTGAACCAGCTCTAAAAACCGTTTTGATAAATATCTACATAAAAGATGTTTGTTTGTGCGAACTTTTAAGAAATTCATCCATTTTGTAGCTGGCAATGGTGTATTATCATCAATACTTTCATATTCAAGATCTGCATTATGATTATCTGCCCCGTCTCTACGGAGCCTTTCAATACCTTTCGGTGATGTTCCCTGAGTGCCAGCTTGATCAAATAATATTCTCACTTCTTTGAAATTTTTAGTTAGGTATGAAATAACCCACCTTCTAGTCAAAAACCTAGCATAATCATCAAATACTTTGAAATGTTTTAGAGGAGTTGTATATATGATGTTCATGCCCTCAACTATGACACAAGTGTCTATGACAGGAGGATGGAATGATGGAATAATAATCTCACATTGCTCTTTGTATCTTTTTTCCAGTAAGGCATAAATCAAATGTTTAGCACCTTTATGAGGTAGGTTATCCTTGCCACATATTGCACGTGGAACTGAAACAAACTGACACATATCAGTTATAGGTTTGTTTGTTGCAACAGAATGTGCTATAGTTCTTTTATAACACAAAGTGATTAATCTTTTTTCCTTTTCCAAATCTGTAACTTTTCTTCTAAAAACTTTCTCCTTGGCAAATGTTTTAAGTCTATGTTTTCTTGCTACTGGTTTTTTAACAGATGTGTCACCAAGAAGAAATGTTTTACAGTATGCTGCATGTGCTTCTTCTCCTACAATCCTGTAATTCATGAGAGAACTTTCTTGCACTGCAGTTGCAGGATGGTTTGTAAATATTTGGAAAAGTTCCTTTGGCTGATCTCTCTCAAATATCTTTGTACTACTAATCTTTTTGTAATAAACATTAACATTTTCAAACTCTGATTTTACAACTGACATGCCTGCATCTCGCTGGAATGGGCTTTCTTGAGATGTTCCTAGCTGCTGCTCCAAATTACTGATTAGTTCTGACTGGTATTGAATAATGCCAGCTAATCTGTTCATATCCTTAGGCAGACTGTGTGCGAGGGCTGTTTTACCATCTTTATTTAATGTCATTTCATGTCCCTCATTAAAACCAACATAGGAGAAATTGTTGCCACTTATACTTGATACAAAAGCACCATTTTCAAAATGTTCGAGGACATAATGAGGCAATCCAGAAATCATACTCAGGTGTGCTGGTATCATAGAAGAATAATTTTGGCGGTCAAATGCCTGAAATAATGGGACCATTTTTTTAAGGGCAGCTACACGCAAATGCCAATTTCCTGAACGGATTGCTATCGAAAGGCTTATATATGCAAAACAATCCTCTCTTATAAATTGGTTCCAAAATTTGAAAGTATTGAACTTGCTAGACATTTCACAGCAAAATGTGTCAAACTCTTTCAGAAATGTTGGCAGACATGTAGCAAATTGTAGCTCAGCCTCAAGGAAATCTGGCACGCCACTGTATTTCCCATTATCAATAGAAATATGAGAAAGAACAGTTTGTACACGTTGCATAAAGTCATCATTTGTTAAAACTCCATCCAAATCATTGCCTTGCCGATAGTCTAAAAAACGTGAAAGTAGGCACATAAATATTGCCTCATGAATTTGCATTAGAAACCTGTGCGTTCTTTTGAAATTAGAACAGGAGACTAAACTCTTCAGTGTCATATTTTTGTGTGCTAATTTAGCTATTTCTTTCAATCCGGCATCCCAGAATATTTTCATAAGGACTTCCTGGTAATTTTTCAATACATGCCAGTCTCCAAGCATTGGAATCATCCAGTCCATATCTTGTCCATATTCTCTTTTAATCTCTAACAACAATTTTAGAGTAGCTCCATCCCCAGCAACGACCAGATGGTTGCAGGATTTATTCACGCCAAACTCCTCATACAAAATACCCAGGCATTTTTTCAGAGTTGCAGGTGAATCAGCCTTTTCATCTAAAATGTACAAATAGGAAAACTTTGATTTCTCAACTGAAGGGTTTGTTCCCATAGCTAATTTACACTTGAAATTTGGCAGACATGTCGGTAAATTAGAAGAAAGATAGAAATACCTCTCTGCTACATAGATAAACATTTTAGAAAACAAATCAGATATAACTAAGTTATCTTTTGGAGAAACACAGAACGAGTCCAAACACAACTGTGAACGTATAAAGGTTTTAAATTTAGGAGATTTAAATTGTGACTGGGAAGACCCTTCTGAAACATTTTCCAGAGTGAGGTCTCGGCGCACTGCTGGTTTTTTCACTACACAGAGATTATTACCACATTCTTGTCGACTATTTTCAGAATTTGAATCATAACTCAGCTTTTCTGAGCTGTGTTGAAGCCGACTCTCAGGCTTTGGCTGTTGAGCCATTATTGAGGTACCATGCCAACTCCTTGAAGAGTCTGTTGTTACTGCAGCATATGGTGACAGGACATCTATGTTATCCACTGATATTACTGTGAACGCTTCTGGGTTTAGTTGCGCCAAAGCACCAGATTCATTTCGGTGTTTATGCAACATACTCCAGAAACGTTCGAGGGTATCCTCAGAGCATGTAAACCCTAACCTATTGCATAAAGCTATAAGTTTTGATGAATGGGATAACCTTTTAATGCAAGTTCCAGTCAATATATGGAATGGATAACTATTTTCTTCACTTACAATATACTGCATAAGACACATAATAGCAATTCTTCTATGTTTACGTTTCCTCCCCACATCAGTATTTTCAGTTGGATATTGTATGCGTTCTTTATCAACAAGAATTGATGTGCTTTTAAAGTAATTATATTCTTCTCTACTAGCAGTCATAACAGAGATAGTATTCCAAACAAGAGGGTCAAAATAATCAACCAAAGCAAATAAATCACTTTTTAAAACAGAAAGTGGATCTTTTAAGAAATGCTCTGTAATACACTTCCCTTGTGTACGTAAGTTTTGGTTACAGTCACCAATTGTACTATGAAAATGGACATGTCCTTTAGGTAGAGGTCCATGCACAGGCTGCGTTGCTCCATCATTGATACATGTATATGTATTATTTTCGGTCTTAATCTTCAACATGCGCACAGTTGAACAAGAACTATGCCATGCCTCAATTAATTCATTTGTGCTTAATCCAGTCAGGTAGAAAAAAATACCTTTCTTTGGAGCTGACTTATTAGTAGACAGAATATCGCCAAACATGTCCAGAATTTTGGTCATTAGAAATGTCTTTGATCGGAGCAACACACCATAAGTCCTTTTATCTTTATACTTGGTTTCCAAATTCTCAGAAAAGTATTCATAAGCTGTAGATAAGAGTATACATTTATAGGTTGTTAAGTCTTTACATATTTGGAGAAAAGTTGTATTCAATAAGCGAGATAACATTTTTTCTACATTTAATGACTTCAATTCTTTCAACTCTATTTCTATCTCCAACTGTAACTTCCTCTCAAGCTCCTGTAAGGATGAGCGTTTGTTATCCCGAACTGAATATCGGTAACACGACTGACAAATCACATGACCTTCAGTAACCTCAAAAAGGTTGTTTACATTCTTTAATTTGCCAATGCTTTTTTCAGATAAATTGCTCACCATGTATTTCTTTTTAGATTCAGATGAAATCTTAGTTTCACATACTAAACAAAATTGAGCATTAGAAGAAACTTCTGCATTTGTGATTTCACTTCTGTGTCTTCTGCAAACATGTATGGTTTGAGGAATAGAAGCACACTGTAATGAAAAGGTCACATTAAAAAGCTCCAAGTTACAATCTGATTCAATTTCAGAAGAAGATACGCACATGGAAAATTTACTTAAATAACAAGGTGGTCTAGATTTTTTTCTGTTTTTTTCTGGTGTATACACAGCTGACTTTAACTTGCGACTATATTTCATTCTACAAGCATTACATATGGCTTCATCCGGATCAACATTGGGATTATATTTTTTAATGATATCAACTAAATCTCTAACTGAGGATGCGGACAAATAAAAATATCTATTGTTGTCACGGTTGCACAACTGACATGGGCCAGCTTTCTTTATACTCCCACATGGAGTATTATTTTCCCCTACCCCAGTGAAAACCTGTAATAACTACTGAAAGATTGTGAAGGTACATGTAAGTTAAGTGATGGGACCTGATGATGCGCTAACGGCGGTATGGTGAATCGATCGTCCCCTTGCTGAAAGGCCGGAGGCCGCCATTCTTCTGGCAAGGGATTGCATGGCAGTGTCAGAGAAGAAGATGCTTTAGGAGCACAAGGTTGGCAAGGAATGAGGTGGCAGACCTGAAGAGGAGAGCAATCCACTAGTGGTGGCTTCGAGAAGCGATCATCTTCTTCAGGAGCACAAGGTTGGCAAGGAATGAGGTGGCAGACCTGAAGAGGAGAGCAATCCACAAGTGGTGGCTTCGAGAAGCGATCATCTTCTTCAGGAGCACAAGGTTGGCAAGGAATGAGGTGGCAGACCTGAAGAGGAGAGCAATCCACTAGTGGTGGCTTCGAGAAGCGATCATCTCCTTCAGGAGCACAAGGTTGGCAAGGAAAGGGTTGGCAGGCCTGAGGTGGAGGGCGATCGTCCCCTTGCTGAAGAGCCCAAGTTCCAAGCAAGTTAAGGGCCACATGATGGTACTGAAAAATATTAATCATGAAATACATACTTGTTAGTTATATTTTAATGAAAAATCATTTAATGCTCAAAATTTACTCTATGAAAGTAACATGCTAAAATTATCATGGATGCTTGGCATATAAATATATATATATATATATATATTTTTTTTTTTACTGACCTGAGAGGGTTTTCTTGCTTTTAAACATGCTTGTTTCAATATAAACTTTAAAAAGCAAACTTTTAAAGTACCCACTAAAAAGAACATTGTGTTTTCCCAGCTCCTTTTCTAGCATAAAGTTATGCAAAATAATGTATCAAACATACCTTTTTTTTCCTCCTCTTGTGGGTGGGTCTCCTAGCTTTCCTCTTCACCTTCCTCCGCACATAGGGGCTCCTGGCTCCCGGAAGCTTCACTAAACTCTGACTCTGAGTGGGCACTTTTCCCCTTCCTTCATGTATATCCTTGTAGGGTATGAGGACAGCTGTCCGGTATTCCGGGATATACCGGTTGGGTGGCAGCTGTGGAGGCTCCTCTGCCTTACACGTACATCTTGGCAGCCTGAAACCATCCGGAAACAGAATGTCCTTTTTCGGCCTCCATTTTTCACTCTTTCTTTGGCGTGGTGCACTTTTTTTTTCTTTTTTGTGTTGATACTTATAAATGTCAAGATTTGTCTTCCATGGGTTGCACTGCTTTTTCACCTTCCTTGGTGTCCACAACCTCTGCAGCTCAACAGGTATTCTATTCTTTTGTTTTGGTTTAAAAGAACCAGCAACCAGTCTAAATACAAAATCTTCTAAGTGGTCCGATAAAACCTTTGCACCTTCTTTATTTAAATGAAGTCCATCTCTAGAATAGAGACTATCGTCACAAGTAAAGTGAGCGTTATTTTCAAAATAATAACAATTGTTGTTTTTCAAACAAAACTGCTCTAAATCATAGTTGTATACAACGCTTAGATTGTCCAGTTCCTCACTGTCCCATCGAGGCAGAATGGAAGAAAAAACAATATTACAGCTTCTAAATCTCTCCTTCAAACAGTTATAGAGTGAAAAATATGCCTTGATGTCTTTAGACCAAAAACTCTTGGCTAAATTGTTCGTTCCAACATGAACAAGTACGAAGTTGATGGTATGATCAATAATATCTCCAAAAGTTGTAATAATGTTCTGATGCAGCGATTGAATGGTAGCCCCTGGGAAGCAAAAAATATCCTCCAAATTGCAGAAACTACAATGCCGTATGATGGAATCTCCAATGACGATGACCTTTGAAGATGAAGACTCTAGTGAAACAGAAGGCTGGGAATATCTGCAAATTAAAAAAAGAAAGAGAACAATTGGTAACCTTAGAAATTAATATTTAGCAAGGAATAATATACAAATCAATATATAAAAATAGCCAGATTCAATATAGGTATACATGTGTTAAGTATTTTTTATCTACCAAAATTTTAACTGCACTTTTAGTTTTAATGTTAATTTTTCAACACCCCTTTGCCTTGGTCTTGTGCAATTAATTAATGTAAGTAAGCAATACAAAGAATAAGCGAGTACCTAAACCCACCAAGTGCCTGTAACTCACACATATCTGAAAGAAGAATATCCGGTAATGGACACATCACTGTCACAGTATTTAATATATGGTAGATCTAGGTGTACTAAATATAATATAGGCACCGTTTTTAAATTGGCACACCACGTAATATTTGTTTTTGCTCGTGTTAATTGTGAAAAATCATGCATGTGAATTGTGATGATGCGCGCTACCCTTCAAGTTAAAAAAACTAAACTGGTCAAAATTTTGAGGAGAAATAATGCGTAAATAGTCCTCTACGAGTAAATTTGTAAAATGATGCCAAATAAATTAACATCGCACAAGAAATTTGGAATTGCATGCATTGTCAACAAGAGTTGAGTTGAGCCTTTTGAGGGGGTGCCGGAATTAAAAAAACTTTGAACAATGGTCAATGGCAATGCACGCATTCAAACTCAACGAGTCAAAGGCCGAAGGAGCCATCTCAAAATATAATTAATACATCCCAAATCTGATCATCGCATCGGAATCTGAACTATTTTCTCAATGTGTGAGTACAATTTCAAGAAATTCATTAAAAAAATTAAGTCTTAAACTGTTGCAAATGTTTTAGTGTGCCGATGTGAGGGGTCACTCAATCATCTTACAGACAGTCACACTCACAGAGAAACGAACGTATGGGACTGAGCCTGAGAGCACCATATGAACGTACGTCCCTCCCGCCCGTCCCCTGGCTTCCGTCATTCGACGTCGGTCATTCCTTCGTGAATCAAAATTTATCTCATTTTAGGGGCCTTCAAATACCATATAAAAATGTGTGCCTACAATCGATTTTGATATCATTTTGATGCTCATTGTCGGAACTTGTTAACTGTTCGAAAGAAAATTAGATTGGATATTTAATCGGGTCAAGTTCCAAATAGGAACAAAACCTTGCAAAAACACTGCAAAACGACGACCAGAATCGAGGTAGAAATCACCAGAAATTCATAAGCTCATAAAATCTCTAAATTTTACCCGAAATGGGCAAGTAATATGTCAAAATAAAGAGCGAAAAATTATACTTCGACTTACCCCACCATTCTGCCATTTTCGCTACCAGATTACCCACAATTCCGCTTCAAAGAGGGGCTTGTCATAGTCACGTGAAATCTCGCGATTCACGAGGTCATCACATTTGCTACAGCAGCCGATGTGCGCATGCGCACAGCCTTCGAGATTCTGAGTAAACCTGTGCCACTAGCTAATTAACCATGCGAGTTGCGGTCTGACTGCACACGTACACACAAACCTCAAACATCGTACACACAAACCTCAAACATCGTACACACAAACCTCAAACATCGGCGCCCAATACACTGTACATGTACATACACACAGATGGAGAGCACATGGCTTCTTGACTCCCACTGAACTGTGTGAAAGCACGTGCGGTCACCAACCTGTAATTTATGCTGGTATCAAACTCCACCCACATAGCTAGAGAACCTTCCTGATTGGTCACTAACTTGGATCAGCTCATTGCAGGGTGTGTCTTGGTAGTGAGTGTTACACACTTCCACATAATTTCATATGGCAATGATACATGCAGCAGGGACATGCTAGACATGTCCCTGCAACATTGCATTGCAAAGGCATATATAAACACGTCACAGATCAAGCTATCTTCACAGCGCGCGTAACTTTCAATCAAGGTTAATCATGATATCAGATTCAGATGAGGAATAATAAGATATTTTGTATGTTGTTTATTACTGGTCTCTGTTTATCAGAATGACCCAATTTGTGCCAAAGTCCTGCTCGGAATGCTCAGCGCAACAGTCTGAAGACCATCAGGCGTTCCGAGCTACATCGCTATTACAAATACTGTATTTTCACTTTTTCAGATTATTATTTAACGGTTAAACGAAACCGCCCGTATACTTTTAACGGTTATCCGTTTAGCACAAAAACCGTAATGACTCAGGCTTATTATAAAGGTTTGAATTTCAAATTTTTTCATAAAATCATTGACCAATTTTGCACGGTCGCGCAATGCACGTAGACCACATAGGGATGCGTACAATCTCTATGGGAAGGGTTTTAGCACCCTAGACCGAAAGCTTCAGTCTCTCTAATCGTCGGTTGTTCCACTGAGACTACGTCTGGCTCCACTAGACCTCCGATTATAGAGACTGAAGTCTGGGGACCTCTTTCTGTGAGGGACTGTACGGAACAAATGGTTCGGTTCGGCAGGACCGCGATGAATGAGATATGCTACGAGATTTTCACTCTTTACATCCTCATACATGCTGCAATATGACAATAATTAGAGTCTAATTAAAAATAACATATAGACTCTATATAGCTTATTTGACTTATGATAGCTTGCTCATTTAGATCCTAAATTAATGATTAATCCGAGAAAGTCTCGTTGTCAACATTATCCGTCTTGGTTTTAGTTGATGAGTATTCATTTTTTCTTTTTGAACGTCCAATAGCTACCGTAGCTACGTACGAGTAAGCGGCCCGAGTAATCCCGGCTTGACCAACGAACTCCCACGAAACGAGTGCTCTGATTGGCCATTGGCTATGTTTTGGTAGGTGGACCCGGAAATATATCGGCCGCCGGGTAATATTTTGAATGCATGAATGTACTGCTTCGCGGTTCTGAGATTCAAATTGGATAATTCATATAGATCTAGATCTAGATCTAGTCTAAGTAAGTCCGTAAATTATGTATTTAATATTAAGTTATCAAACTTTGATAACTGTAATTAGGACAAATGACATACCAACCTAATTTAGATGTCTACATCTGATTTAGAAATCAGAAAATTAGATCTAACTTTTTAGATCTAAATAGACCCTAAAGAAAATCGGGGAGAAAATGTCGTGGACGAAAATATGTAAATAGCCACCCCCACGGTACAAGATCTCTGGGTTGCCATCTGTATTGGGGAATGACAACAAATCAGTTTTATTAAAGAAATGACCCAAATCAGATGGTTATTGCTGTCTACAGACACCCTAGCATTAGTGTGGACTCTCTTAGACCGAATTGTTCGTCTCTATCGTTCGTTAGCCTCTTATTGGGGTAGGGTCGGCGGCTCTCTCAAAAGAGAGCCGCCGACCCTAACCCATTGGGCAATAAGACTTAAGAGGCTATTATTTATTAACGAACGAAAGAGACGAAAAATTCTGGAGTGCCGACGCCGAGTTACATAGAAATAGAATCTATGTCTACTTACGTTCATTCTTGGCTTAATATGGAGGAAATGGCGGTTCCCATCAAATAATTTAACAAATTAATTTGAGAACATTTGAATGTGATCTCCTCTCAGGTTGTTCACCGTTTGTTCATGGATCCGAGTATTTATCGCTCCTTAGGTTGAAAGCACACGACCAATAAGAGGAGGATAGCCACCAATAATGGGTCCTATAGTGTCTCTAAATCGTACAATCGAAAAGGAAAAGGAGAATTTTGCACATCTAATTTCTTACTAGTAAGGGATTAGATTTGCATGTTTTTAAATTTATCTTATGATATTTTAACTAGGTCTAAATGAAAAATAATCGCATGGGGTGACATATATGAAAAACGATGGAGCGAATTAGCGACAGAGCGACCAAACGGGGGTAGCCTCTGGGCGAAAAAAACGAAAAGCGAAAAGCACATCCACCCCGACTTACGGTATCACTTTAGCTCTTTCATTGGAACCCTCATGTCCCATTGACTTCTGAAAGTTCACCCACCGTAATTTGATCAAAATAGGTTGCAAGCTCGTCATTGCCTATATAATACAAATGTGAAACAAGTCGAACTTTGGACTCAGTTTGCCAAGCGATTTTAAGATTATAGGTCAAGCACACGAAGAATAAGAAGCATGAATTAGATCACTTCTGCTTGGTTCATTATGTCCATTTCATCCAACCCCCCACCGTAATTTTTCCATCATAAAGCAAACATTTTGCCGAGGTAAGCAAAAACACCCGCAAAAACATGAATATTCATGAACGGTCAGACAATACAGCCTTTTAGTACATAACGTATAGTGAATGGGAAAGGGCAATGATCCGTCCAGGAGATATAGAGGTCAGTGGTTTGTGCTGGCAATGTTCCAGCGAGCGAAAAAGAGACAATCGGAGCAATATGATAGAAAAGTGATCTGTCACATCGCGAGACGTTGTACAGCTAGGGTGAGTCAGAAAGAATGTCCTACTTTTTAAAAGTTGATAGAGTTATCCTCCCAGTAAATTTAGGTACCACTTTCATTTGAATCCCTTCACGCATGACTGAACATCAGACAATCTTTCCCAGGTCGAAATTCCATTAGGATCCGATCCTATTGGACCATCAGAAACCATTAGAGCTATTGGTGTCTAATGGTTTCAATAGGGAAAGTGAAATGATGGACCCACAGAAAGAAATGCTGATATGGACCAACAGAAAGCTTCTATTGGACCAGCATCCACCCATGTCTTCTATGGGTTTTTGTTGGTCCATTAGATATTTTCTTCTATGATGGGTTTCTGTTGGTCCATTAGATATTTTCTATGGGTTCCTGTTGGTACATTAAAGATCTTTCTACGGGTTTCAAATGGTCCCATATTCTGAATTCCCTATATAGTCCAATGGCTTCTATTGGTAAATCAATAATGATAAATCAAAATCGATTTTAGCAACTGTCCACCTAAAAAAGTATATTCTAATCTCAATTGCATTAACTTCATCACATAGATCACTTGAAGTGCATGAGTTTAAGAATATCCTTTATTTTTACTGAAGGCTTGTACTCTATATAATAAACATACATGAATTGTTTCTTGGTTAGTAATCATTATAATCAATATATCTATTGCTAAAACGTGAATGAAATTATAACATGATTAAACAAATAATCTATTGGTCATTAGTTGACGAAAGAAAATAAAATAAACAAAATTGATGTACATTGTCATAAGTTGCTTAACAAATTATGATAAATGTAATTTTCTGTGAACACGTATAAAGTATCATGAATATGCATGAGATAGATTTAGCTGTTGGTTTCTATTGGTTTCTATTTGACCTATTGGTTTCTATTGGTCCCATTGGGTTCTATTGGTCTCATTGGTTTTCTATTGGTCCTATCGGTCCTATTGGTCCTATCGGTTCTATTGGTTTCTATTGGTCTTATTGGTTTCTATTGGTCCTATTTGTTTATATTGGTCTTATTGGTTTCTATTGGTCCTATTGGTTTCTATTGGTCCTATTGGTCCTATTGGTTTATATTGGTCTTATTGGTTTCTATTGGTCCTATTGGTCCTATTGGTTTATATTGGTCTTATTGGTTTCTATTGGTCCTATTGGTTTCTATTTATATTGGTTTCTATGGGTGCTATTGGTTTCAATTGGTTTCTGATGGTTTGAATGGTCTCTATTGGATACAATTCTATGGGTCCAACAGAAACCAATAGACTCCAACAGAAACCATTAGAGACCGATATAATTTTTCTAATGGTCTCTATTGGTCTCTATGGGATTTTCGACCTGGGTTACAAGACTGCCAGATTTCACTTGCGCCAACTTACTGGGTGAGGAATAAAACAGTGCATTGAACAAAGACAGGCAGATAGACAGACAGACAGACACACACACACGCATACGCACAAACACACACACAAGCACAAACACACGCACACCTCCCAAATTTTGCTCCGTGGGGGGGGGTAAGGTCACCTTTTTGGGGTCAGCCATGGCAATATTTTTTTTTTTTTTTTAATATTAAAAAAAACAAAAAAACAAAAACAAAAACAAAAGGGGGGGGGGGGGGGGTTTACACACATAAAAATCCCAAAGGTGGGGGGGGGGGGTTAACCCCCAGGGAGGTGTTTTAACTCTCATATCCCTGCCCTAACCCAACCCTCTCTCTCAACCCATCCCCCTAACCCATTCCTTTCTATCCCTCCCTCTCTCTCGATCCCTCGGTCTCCCAAACCCACTCCTTTCTCTCTCTCCTCTCTCTCTCTCCCTAAATAACATACTCCTTTCTCTCCCTTACCGCCCCTCTCTGTCTCTTTCCCTAACTCATCCCCCTCTCTCTCTCTCTTGATCCCTCTCTCAACCCAACTCAATAACATTTGTACACAGTGTAAAAATAAAAGATATTTATTTTATAAAACAGAAAAAGAGCAATGAAATTAATACTTTGTTACAAAGTTGCATTTCTGAACGTTTTAAGGAATCAAAATTAATAGAAAATTTACACGACTTTCAATACGAGTAATAGACCTATACAGGAAACTTTACAGTAAAACAATCACCAAAACATGTTTTGATCTTGACGCAAGGGGTTCCATGTGGCTAAACTCTCTTCAAATAATTATGAGCTTTCAAAATTAATATTACAACATAAATGCTTTCTCAGTGAACAGTAAAATGTCTTGTTGAGGAGACTACCAGTACTTGTTTTTTAAGGCGTGGTTTAGTTAGTTTCGGTATTTTTAATTTCTTTAAAAAAAATTACCCTGTTGAAAAAATAATAAATGAATAAATATTACTTAAAGCCCCACTGTACTACTTGTAGCCACTTGCTCCCTCTATATAGAAAACAATGCCTAATGTAATCGGTGACCATTGGTCCCCCATGATCCTCTTATTGACTTATTCTTATGTAAATTGAGAGCTGAGTTGATCAGATAGCCATCTGTCAGTGACCACCCTGTTGGTTTAATCCCTCCTGGCCAAACTAGAACAGACGGCCTTTAAAACAGACATAGAACACTCTCATAAAATAGGGTGCACATGGAACCCAAGTACAACTTGGGTTTAGTGCGAGCCCTATACCGTGTGAGTAAAAAAAAAGTTTACACCTAGAAAGTTGCTAATTATTTTAAAAATCTTCTATGAACAGTGAATTATTATACATCTTATGAAAGAGTGTTTTATCCCAACTCATTTGGTATCATTTTTTGTGTGGTATGTATTCATGCTTTGATGAATAGGAGGCATTGTTTGCAAGAGTGCAAAAATCGACTTGTGCCACAGTGATACCTACAGTATATATTATGTTGGGATTAGCAGAGTGAGAGAATGAACTGAATGTATCAAATGAAATGCATTGCATTTGCTATTTGCAGAAGCAAAGTCACACACACACGCCCACAATTGTTCATTTACATTTGATATTCGATATTTGATATGTGTGGCATGATTAATTGTGTTAGGGATGTTATTTGGATCTGCAAAGTCCTACCGGTAATTAATACCCAAATCCCAATTGTTTTATTCAAACATCACATAAGCAACTTTGGCACAAGTTGATTTTTGCACTCTCGCAATCAATGCCTCCTGTTCATCTAACCATAAACACATATCGGTACCACACAAAATGATACTAAATGATTCGGATAAAACACTCTTTCATAAGATGTATACTAATTTACAGTTCATATAGGATTTTTAAAATAATTAGCAATTTTCTAGGTGTAAATTTTTTTTTGACTCACACTGTATACACAGGGTTTTATGTTATCCCAGGGGTTTCAGTCATGTAGAAATACTGTAAGCATGCGTGACCACAGGTTTACCGGACACGTACCTCCTAAACGAGGATTTCTTCTCAAGCCAAAATACACACCCTTAACAGCTTTTTCACAAAAGTTTACTCCCAAACAAGTATTGCAAAATTGTAACCCCTTCGAGTGAGCAATTTGAAGTGCGATAGGGATGGATTACCATTCAAGTTGTTGACAATCATGTAAAATAAATCAAACTGCACTTTTTATGTGAAATTCACAATATAAAAATGTATTTCAATAACAGCAATAACATCAACCTCTACACTTCCAAATGGGTTTAATGCACAGCCATCAGCCCATCACAAGTCTTTTCTTGGAAAAAAAAGAAGTACATTTCAAATTTGGTCTATACATGTATGTAGTATATACAAAAAGTACACAATATACAATGAACAGCTACTATTCTACTATTCAAAAACAAAATATAAATGTATAGCAAGTCGGAGTCGGGGTCTAGAAAAATAGCCCTAAACGCGTTACTCAGGATTTTGAAACAGTACTCTTTTCTTTAAAATGGACGTTTTTAAACCCCTTAACGCGGCACTGCGCAGACCCCATGACTTTTACAAGCCGATTGCCTGTCTGATTATCAAGACATTCATGATTGGAAATCTAATTTTCAAAATACGTTATCCTAACGTTTTTTATAATACTACAGTCTATTTAGGAAAATGAGTATGGTAAAACCCGTCACTCATAGATTATTACTTTTTTGAGGCACTTCTTGATCACTTTGAAGCCCAATATTTTTAGGGCATCAATTTCACATCATATCACAGACATTGATAACGCTTAGGGCCATGCATCTCAGATTTAACATTGTTAAACGATGCCTTTAAAGGTAATACAAAGTTTTTGTATGGGGTCATGAATTTGGTTCAAATGAACATATTGGAAGCATATGCGACCCTACAATATGCAGTCATCGTTGTCGCGGTTGAAATCGAGTCTAAAGTTATGCAATTGTAAATAATAAACTCTTAATATTTTATAACTCCCTCTCAAGGTCAAGATATTAATTAAGCTATAAAACAATGTTTCTTGACTAAAATCGACCGATTAGCTATTCCCGTTTGGAAATTATATATCACAACTACATATTCTGAGATTTTCATGGAGAAGTGTTTTAGGGGCTAAATTTTCCAAGGGAATCCCTATCCACCCAATTTTCAAAATTTCCCAAAACTTTGTATTACCTTTAAGAACGCTTTTCAGAGAAACCTTTTCTTACAGTGTGAAGTGTGTCTTTGTATGTGCTCAATGAGATTGCTTTTCTCACATTGGGTGCATTTATATGGCTTTTCTACTGTATGGGTTACTATATAATATATATGACAATTGAGTACACTTTTCATAGAAAATGTTTTCTTACAGTGTGAACATTCAAATGGTTTTTTCCTCTGTGTGTAGTCATAACGAGATGAGAATTAACTTTTCTGATGAAATCCTTTCTTACAATAGCAACATTCATAGAGCTTTTCTCCTCTGTGTGTTAGTATGTGACGATTGAGTTTACTTTTCTGAGAAAATCCTTTATTACGATATCAACATTCATCAGGCTTTTCTCCTGTGTGTGTTAGTATATGTTGATTGAGTACACTTTTCTGGGAAAATCCTTTCTTACAATAGCAACATTCATAGGGCTTTTCACCTGTGTGATTTAGGAGGTGTAGGGTGAGATGGCTTTCCTTAGAAAATCCTTTCTTACAATAGCAACATTCATATGATTTTTCTCTTGTGTGTGTTCGTAGGTGTCTGATGAAATTACCTTTGCGAAAAAAACTTTTCTTACAGTGTGAACATTCATACGGCTTTTCTGATGTGTGCATTCGGAGATGACATTGAAGATTATTTTTCCAGGAAAATCCTTTCTTACAATAGCAACATTCATATAGCTTTTCTCCTGTGTGTTTTAGGAGGTGCTGGGTGAGATAGCTTTTCTGAGAAAACCCTTTGTTACAGTATGAACATTTATATGGCTTTTCTCCTGTATGTGTTAGTAGATGACAATTGAGTACGCTCTTCTGAGAAAATCTTTTCTTACAATGGCAACATTCATATGGCTTTTCTCCTGTGTGTGTTCTGAGATGACGGTGAAGAGTACTTTTCTGAGAAAATCCTTTCTTACAGTATGAACATTCATATGACTTCTCTCCTGTGTGTATTAGTACTATATGTTGAGTGAGTATACTTTTCTGTGAAAATCCTTTCTTACAATAGCAACATTCATATGGCATTTCTCCTGTATGTGTTACTATATGACGATTGAGATCATTTTTCCGTGAAAATCCTTTCTTACAGTGTGAACATTCATATGGCTTTTCTCCTGTATGTATTAGTATATGTTGATTGAGTACATATTTCTGAGAAAATCCTTTCTTACAATAGCAACATTCATATGATTTTTCTCTTGTGTGTGTTCGTAGGTGTCTAATGAAATTACCTTTGTGAGAAAAACTTTTCTTACAGTGTGAACATTCATATGGCTTTTCCCCTGTGTGTGTTCGGAGGTGTTGGGTGAGATTTCTTTTCTCAGAAAACCCTTTATTACAGTGTGAACATTCATACGGCTTTTCTCTTGTATGTGTTCGTAGGTGTCTAATGAAATTACCTTTGTGAGAAAAACTTTTCTTACAGTGTGAACATTTATATGGCTTTTCTCCTGTGTGTTTTAGGAGGTGTTGGGTGAGAGCACTTTGCTGAGAAAACCCTTTATTACAGTGTGAACATTCATACGGCTTTTCTCTTGTGTGTGTTTGTAGGTGTCTAATGAAATTACCTTTGTGAGAAAAACTTTTCTTACAGTGTGAACATTTATATGGCTTTTCTCCTGTGTGTGTTAGGAGGTGTTGGGTGAGAGCACTTTGCTGAGAAAACCCTTTCTTACAGTGTGAACATTCATATGGCTTTTCTCCTGCATGTATTAGTATATGACGAATGAGTTCATTTTTCTGTGAAAATCCTTTCTTACAATAGCAACATTCATATGGCTTTTCTCCTGTGTGTGTTCGGAGATGAAGATTTAGAGCACTTTTCAAAGAAAACCTTTTCTTACAATAGCAACATTCATATGGCTTTTCTCCTGCATGTGGTCTAAAGTGGAGAAGGGGATGACTGGCCTGACATGATCTCTTACTGCAACACGGACACTGATGTAGCTTTTCTCCAGAATGTATCCTCAGATGAATGTCGGATTGATCTGTTGTGGAAAACACCTTGCCGCAATGTGAGCAAAGATGAGATGTACCTCCACTGTTGATTGACATTCCACGTTCTACCGTCTCTTGTTCGTTGTCAACAATATCACCTGGTGGCGAGAAAGAGAAAGCTCATGTCATCGACACCTCAGATACAGTGTAAGAAAGTACATGAGTGCCTGTCACTTCAAATTGAGACAGAAGTTTTGGGATTATGTTCTGAACTTCTTAGAGAAAGATGAATATGGCAAAATGGGTAAATGGGTTCAAGCATGTTGAAATGATTTTTTTTTTTCAAAATAAAAAGGACATCAATGTATTTACAATTCTTTCACTTACAGAGGAAAGGAAGGACCTTGGATTGTTTCTCGTAACCATCATGTTTGAAAAGAAGAAACAAGGACCAGTGGGCAAGCACAGGATGGGAAATGTATTTATTGACTGTCAGCTGGTGAGACTGATAGATGCATACTAAAAGTATTGACCTCTTAGAAGGGAATTGTACTCAGAAATAACATGGCTTCATGAAATCCAGAATATTTAATGAAACTCACCTGCGAATATTAGAACAAAATGTGATAATCGATATTCAAAAGATATATTTTTCAAAGCTTTGATTGTATTTCAAATAATTTTGTTTATTACTCCTCATGGATTAGCAGCTGTGTGCTGTCATGGCCACACCAGTCCATTGGTTTTGTGCATACATTTTTACAATTTTTCACTTTGGGAGATTTATAAAGCTGTTGATCTGACTTATTGAGAAATGTGTGCGAACCTATATTGGTCCGAAAATTTCATGAACAAGTAGGGCTGCATGATATTACAATAATATTTAAATATTGCGATACTGAAAAATCAATCAATAATCAATACTGGATTTTGTTAATATCCGATATATCGCCTTTGGTGGTTTAAAAAAAAATTGTTATCCAATATTGCAATTTTAGAATGATTGAAGCTGTTCACTACTTTATTCTGACAGAAGATTATTAGAAAGACATACAATACAAATATGTAGTAACGACTTTCATCGCATGCTGTAGGTATCTGCCATGTGGGGTAACAAATCATTTGCTCTTTAAAAGAACTAAAAATAAGTCTGCACATGTTTTTATAAATATTTGTAAGAGGATTATTCTCTGGAAGATGATATATTGTGATATCATGATATTATGGTTGGTGATAATCGAATAATGAAAATTGCAATATCGCATAACCCTATTAACTAGTACAGGGATTTCGTATTTTTCATTCAGAAATGCATTTCTGCAGATTTTTTTTCGAACAAAAATTTAATGTAGTGCAGCATGACTTACACAGTTGCCAACTTACAAGTGCACAGCAAGTGTATTGTCCCTCTGGTTTTATTCCCATCCCATGCCACTGCAATCCAGTTACAGTAGTGTCGGAGTAGATATGTGTGTATTATTGTTATGATTAGTGGGATACTTTTTCAGAGGGCATAATTTTGTGACTCTGTAATAACTATTTAATAACTATTTCTTATATGGCGCTTTTCAGGACCTATCAAAGCGCTTTACAGATATATATATTATTACCCTGGTCATCGGATTCAGGCTTACCTGCACACAATGTATGCACATTCTCCACTCCCTGGGGAGCATTCCAGCCAGGCGTCATTTTTACAAGCGCACACTTGCTAATCTAAGCACATTGGCTTTCGCATCCTACCGTCTCTCTTTTCTCACATACTCTCTTTCTTTGTTCTTTTCTCATCCCTCTTCTTCTTCTATCTCTATTTGTTCACATTCTCTCTTTCTTTGTTCTCTTCTCATCCTATCCCATTCTTCTCTTCCCCTATGCCTATTTATTAAAATGACACTTTTTTAATGACACATATTATCTATGTCTGTAATTTTCATTCAATATGTTAGCTTCTTACTTAATTTTGTTCTTCCTAATTTATTCATATGAAACCTTTTATATAATATTATAGTATTAATGACTGCTTTGAGAGAAATAGTTGTTTTATTACGCTCAAGGGAAGGTTAGAATTGTGCTATTCCCCGAGGCTTGCCGAGGGGAATAGCCCAATTGTAACCTTCCCGAGAGCGTATGAAAACAACTATTTCTCGAATATTAAAGCAGTCATTAATACTTTTATATGCCAAAAAAATAAAATAAAAAATAAAAAAAATAAAAAATATTTTTCATTTTTGTCGAAGACGGGATTCGAACTCTTGCGTACAACAAGAGGTGTATCGAAAACCAACGCTTAGACCACTAGGCTATCGCGCGTCGTTAACATGCTTGGCAGTTTTCTCCAATATATACATTAAAATGGATTGAAAACGGCTCTGCGTGAGGGATGCTTCGCAAAAGCTCCATGAAACGGGCCCTTCTTTTACTTTTGCAATGCATATTGGCACGAACTTAGATCAAGATCTATCGGCAGATGTTGTTTTTTTGTTTTTGAGAGTTTATTTTCGTCTTCATGTCAACAATGCAAGATAAAATTGTCGGTAAGATCGATCGAGATTCAATTGTATTGAAATTACCGACCAATCCTTCGCACACATTACGGTATCCTCCATCGCTCAAACCATTTTTTAACATGTAAACCTATGGGGTAACCATGGAGTAACCATGGTTATTAAAAATATTGAAATGTTTTATGCATGGTTACCGAGAATTTTACAGGAACAGTTGAAGTTTATGAATGCAATTCGACCAATCAGATGGCTGGATTTCTTAAGTGAGGTATATAAATCTTTATGCTTGTTATTTTATTTGATGGAATAGTTTGTTATTTAAGTTTTGTATTTTATGCATGTATGTCATCTTTAACTCTTATCATGCCACAGGGCTAATCCCCATTGTGCTAAGCCCCAAATCCCCCTGTGCCAGGTTGTTTTGGAGATATTCTGATTAACGCGATGGTTCTTTGAATAGCGAGTGCCAATTACAAAGCACAGTCCAATGAGCATGAACAATAACTGCTATTACGAATGCTGCATCGCACGCACATGGCACTCAAGCGGTGGCTCTCTCGCATGTACAAAGCACTACAACGATAGCGTGCATGCAGCCTTATGGCAGGCTATGAGTTAAAGTTGATATTCATTGATTTTAAAAACTAAATTTATTTTCATTATTGCAAAGTTGAAACTTTGATTCGACAAGGTTATCAAAATTCAATGCTTGGAAACATTCGAAGTAATGATTATTATAAATTACAAAACTCTTAAATAGCACCGGAAGAGCTCTCCGATCGCTGCTGAGATGTGTGAGATCACAGTATGGACATGACTTGCGCAAGCAGACGATGCCCCATGACATCTCACACATTTTCAGTGTCTGTGTTTTCATCTTTTCTTGAGTTCTTTTTCTTACTTCACTACCGTCAGGCTAAATGTATAATCTATTGCCTCACTCTTAACCCCGCGCATGGTTTTATTTTGATGACAAATGCAGCGATACAAAAATAAAGGAATTTTTCGCTTGTACACAAATAAGACGCCATTGTATATTCAGCTGCACACATCGCGGTATGTTCGGCTTTTCAAGAGGGAACAAATGCCGTCCTTAATATCATTCCAGGGGGTTTTCAATTTGAAAGTCTGGTTTCTTTGATTGTTAATTAACCCCTATCCTGTGTATTTACAAGCAAAAGATTTTAGTTTCAGAATCGGGTCATATCCCCTTTTGAATGGTTTGACATGCCATTACATTTATATACACTAAACTCATTATAATTTGACAAATAATAGCTTTGCAATTATGTTCATTCTCTATGGGATGTCGTCTGCTTGGGCAGTGTTGGTCCATATAGTGACGTCATTAAAACATCGTTATTTTTCCGGCGAATCTCTGGTATATCCAAGCTGCTATGGAGGTGGTTGTATTTGTATTTTTTATAAATCACCCAATATGGAGTTGACCTATAACTTGTACGATGGCCATCTGTTAGATTACCAGTTTCTAGTCATACAGTAGTTGACATATTTGTGATTTTCTTTGAATTTCACCTTTAAGTAGTTTTCCTATGTATATGTACTTGAGATCTGTTTTATGCTTTTTACACAAACTTGCTGAAAAGCAGTCTTTTTAGACTGATGAGAGTTTACAGTGAATAAATAAATTCAATTCAATTCAATGTCCCTTTTGCAGCCAACATCAAATTCTGTACAACTTTGCAGCAATAATAAACATGTCATGTATGTCCTATCTGTGAAATTTAAACGTTAGCAGTGTCCTAATATTCAAATTATGCAAGGAAACCCGTTTACTTGCTAGACTTCAATGTCAGACACTATTGAGTGACTGACTGGCTTTTTTTCTTCTTTGATAATTAACATCCATGAAATGAGCTGTAAAGGGTACATGAGCATTTGTCTACATCAATAACTCACTTCTTGTAATGGCCAAAATTTAACTGATTTAATCTTTGCACAGCATAAAACGTACAACCATTCGGTACAATTACTTACTGGCTCTATAGCTCTGAAGTCAATTCAACAACTAATTGTTATTTTTCCACTTAAAGACGTTTCAAGCCCCCCTATTTTTAGGGAAGTTTTAATTTGGTATAATCTTTCAAATGCCGTTATAACTTAAAGTTTTCATTTTTGGGGACTGCAAATTGGACATAGTATCTTCAAGTCAGTCGCTAATTACCATATTCATGAATACCTATTAATTAGCATATGAAAAAAATGCCATGTGCTTCAAAAACTATGTGCAATATTTTCGGTTGTTGAGGCTAAAAACAAGTAAAATTATTAATAAATAGAGAATTAATATCATATTTCCTGTTTTTTACATATTTACCAGACGCCCATCTTATTTACCGGACGGTATTTACCAGTATTTACCGCCGGTAATTACCACCACCGGTAATTATCGCCCAACCCTGTCCTGATCAGACCTCATTGATAAAGATAATGATAACTACTGCGATAATTTGCTCCCAAATCGTTTTGTTATGAAAGTGGAAAATGTATTTGAAATTTGTTGCAGATGTAAGACGGACATTGACGATATATGCTAATGAGCCTGCCTTAACTATTTTATATTGCTATTGGGATTGTTCAGCCAATGATTCTTTTTTGGAGCAAGCAGAAACGATAACATCTGTAACCCAATAATTGCACTTCTTTGAAGTGACGCAGTGACAACAGTATTTGACTGACACAACTAACATTTTTCTGGTGAAAATTGGTAAGGTCTTACCACTAAATACATCTTGCAATATGCACATATACTTTATCGTT
The DNA here is from genome assembly GCA_035222895.1 of Strongylocentrotus droebachiensis. Taxonomy (NCBI): domain Eukaryota; kingdom Metazoa; phylum Echinodermata; class Echinoidea; order Camarodonta; family Strongylocentrotidae; genus Strongylocentrotus; species Strongylocentrotus droebachiensis. Next base: position 59,171 of record JAVYIG010009533.1, read on the forward strand.
TATTCGTTATCATTATCGGTGTGGTCTGACCAGGCCTTTAAAAAACCTCATTGTACTATAGATTAAACCTACCTTCTGATGTAGGTTGTTCAGATTCCTCGTCTCCATCAGTACGTGACACAGGATTATGGGTTGTACTATCCACTTCATGATTGATTTTACCTGAAATAAATCATTAGTGTCGGATTATTTAAAATCAGTCTTTCATTATTAAATGTTAGTGCAGTCCTCCAAGTTCCATCTGTACATGTACAAGGAGATCACAGCAAACAAAACACATTCATTGGTCCATTTCTACACTAACAAATACGGCAGTCACACCCTCAATGGAAAAGAATTAGTACCGGTAAGTTTAAAATTGCTGTTGAGGCGATTTATTAGGTATCTTTAGTATTCTTCATTCTGATGATCCGCAATGCACAATCACTTTGTGTTTAAAGGTATTACAAAGTTTTGGGACATTTTGAAATTGGGTGGATAGTGATTCTTTACAATTTTGATATATTTGGTTTGCCCCTATGGATGTATTATAAGCACTAGAAAATTCAGCCCATAAAACACTTCTCATTTCGAGAAAAATTGAATATAGAAATTTACCGGTGCTCCTGGTAAATTTGGATAAATTTCAAAAACGCCTACTGCCGTACAATGGTAGCTGCGACCATCAAAATCTCAGAATATGTAGTTGTGATATATAATTTCCAAACAGGAATAACTAATCGGTCGATTTTAGTCAAGAAACATTGTTTTATAGCTTAATTAATATCTTGACCTTGAGAGGGAGCTATACAACATGAAGAGTTTATTATTTACAATTTCATGACTTTAGACTCGATTTCAACCGCGACAACGATCAATGAATATTGTAGGATCGCATATGCTTCCAATATGTTCATTTGGACCAAATTCATAACCCCATACCAAAACTTTGTATTACCTTTAATAGCTGATTATGTCAAGGGACTAGAGACTGCTAGAAAATTTGTGTTGGAAAACAGGAACAAGTGAATATGAATTATTCACATTGACTGTATCTTGATACATTTCATCAGGTAAATTCCCATCATTTTTAACATCACTTGACAGATTGCTTCAAGATAGCCCAAGAGGCCTTGCACGGTCATGTCCTACAAATGACGGACAAATGGTATTGTGGTTTGTAGAGTCTAAAGTACCTTGCGCACTAGGAAATGCGCGAGCCATTTATCACGTGAGCCGCAGAGCCATGCCCTCGCCATGATTCACGCTACTTCATGCATCAAGCATTTTACAGCGTTTTACACGATCCCACATCTTCACCTCAGCCATTCATATTGTACGAAGGTGCGGCATGAATTCGTGAAACATTCATAGCGCTGTGTCCATTGACGAGGGGCAAGCTAGCGGAGCGTGGCGTGACATGCATCGACAAACTTGGTATCTAGTATTTGTCACTGTACTGATCATTGAGCGATCGCGAGTGCAAGATTTGTTGGCAAAAGTTTGAGTTCAGAGACGTTCATTTTCCCATTAATTTTAAATCATGACAGATTGTTTTTTAATGTGTGTGTACTCGTTTTTGGAGTTCTGTTTCAAGCCTCTTTTCATTGTTGGCAAAAGTTCGAGTTCGGAGACGCCTATGTTCAATTTTGAATTATGATAGATTGTTTTTTAGTGTGTGTGTACATGTTTTTGGAGTACTGTTTTAAGCCTTCTCTCTTACCTTCTAGACATGATGGAACACCTTCCTCTTCACTTTCTTCTGTAGGTTCTTGCTTGATGTTGGTTTTGAGGGGTGCCTGATCGATTTCCTCTCCAACAGTTGAGAAGGCCTCTGCTTCTTCCTTGATGACAACTTCTATGACTGATGGAATGAATTCATTCATGGGTGACAGGTAATGAACAGCATTGCTATCAACCTCTTGCTTGATGAGAACTCCTTCAACAAATTGAATAGTTTCTGTTGAGCTTCTATTTGGAGTTGGCGAAGTATGTAAGGTCAAACTCTCTGCTTTTTGCATAATGTGTTCTGGGACTGATGGGGCAGTTTCATCTACACTCTGTTCAGTATGTCGCAAAGATTTTGAGGTCTTACTTTTCATTTCTTGCTTGTTAGTATGTCCTAGGGTTGTTTCTATGCACATATCTATAGAACGCAGTGAACTCAAGGTCCTACTCTGAACTTTTTGCTTGACATTATCTTCTGGGACTGACTGAAAACCTTCTGCTGCACTCCTATCCGTTGTTCTGAGAGGATTTGATGCCCCTCTCTCTGCTACTTGCTTGATCATATCTTCTGGGACTGACTGAACACCTTCTGCTGCACTCCTATCTGTTGTTCTGAGAGGATTTGATGCCCCCTCTCTCTGCTACTTGCTTGATCATATCTTCTGGGACTAAATGGGCACTTTCTGCTACACTTCTATATGTGGTTTGGTGATGATCAAGTGTCCCTCTCTCCATTTCTTGCTTGACTTCTGGGAATGACTGAACAGTCTCTGCAAGATCTGCAGGCTGCACTGAATTCAAAGTCCTCACATCTGCTTCTTGCTTTTAAGCCTACATTCCCTAAAAATAGCGAGAAAACAAAGGTGTTTTACAGCATATTCTTGCAAAGGGAACAACATATGGAGATAATTAAGCAATGCTTTCTTGTGAGAAATCAATCATACTCTGAGCACTACCAATATATTGAAAATGTATAGTAGTACAACGTAATGGAAGAAGTAGTAGAAGTAGTACAATTAGTAATAGTAGTAGTAGTAGTAGTAGTAGAAGTAGTAGTAAAATTAGTAGTAGTACAATTAGTAGTAGTAGTTAGTAGTAGTAGTAGTAGTAGTAGTGGTGGTAGTGTTTTACACAGGTACACACACAAAAACAAACAACAAGTTTTGATTTATGCCCCTCCACCTGGCGCTATGCCTGGCAATGTCTCCCAGCTCAGTAATCTGTGTGTTGACTTACCACTCGGAAACTAGAACATCACTTAAATTTGTCATCTTGGTTGAAAGTAATTTTTCTAATAGATCTCAATATGTAGTTTATAATAATAATTCCTCCAATTTTCCTTCTATTCATATTCATATTCATATTCATTTCATTTCCAACAGAAAGGTAAACAAAGATATTACTTCTTTTTCTTTCATACATAATTCATTTTTTCAGGAAACTATACAAATAACTTTTGAACATAATAAAATTATTACAAGAAATTCTTAATTTCTGAGGAAATGGGGGGGATCCACTAAAAAGCAGTGCTTGTAGTTTGTGGATCCCCCCAAAAAAAATTAATTGTTTCAAATTTTGCCTACGAAGACTTAGAAAACACAAGACAATATTACAACACAACAGACAACCACGAAACGAACAAGGAGAAGTAAAACAGATAACAAGGAAAAGGGAAAAGGGTAAGAAGAAAGAAGCAGGGCAAATCATGACCGGAAAAAAGGTAGTTATAATGTTAATTTTGGGAAGGTAAGATCATGAGACCAAATAAATATTAAAATTAATCGAACAGATGATGAAGACCTAAATGAAAAATTAAGATGATTACCAACTGTTATCAGATTATTCTTGTATATTACTATAAGATTTGGGCAAAAATGTCTTTAGATTTTGCTTGAAAGAATTTAGGGATGGACTATTTTTAATACCTTCATTCAGAGAATTCCAAAATCTAGGACCATCATACATAAAAGACTTCTTCGCTAATAAAGTTCTGAAGAAAGGTAGGTGAGACTCGTTTGACCGTCTAGTTGGGTAATCATGAAATGACCGATTTAGGGGGAACATGGCATCAAACATATGTGAAAGGGTCTTTTTTGAATACTTATACATAAATTGTCCTAAGTGAAGTAGATACAGGTCATTTGTTTTTAATAGTCTGCCATTAACAAATAACGGGTCCGTGTGTGAGAGTGGAGCAGAATGATAAATAATACGGAGAGACTTCTTTTGTAATAACAGTCTATTTAGTAGAGTTTGCTGTGTATTGCCCCAAGCAAGTATCCCATAATTCAGATATGGTAAAATTAAAGATGAATAAAGCATGAGTAGGGATTATGTCGGAAAATGAAATTTAAGTTTGTTTATTATGCCAATATTCTGTGAAATGATCTTACATGTATTATCTAAAAGTATTCCCCCCGAAAGTTTGTTATCAACAGTTATGCCTAAAAATGTAATGAATGAAACAACTTCCAAGGGGGTATCGTCAAAAATGATATTCTTGGGCAGTGTGTCAATAGAATTACTAAATAACATATCTTTGGTTTTTTGGAGGTGAAGGGATAGTTTGTTTGCTTTTATCCATTGGGTGACTTTTTCAAGTTCAGAATTTACAACATTGACTAGAGAATTTTATGGGAAAAAAATAAACTAGAATCGTCTGCAAAAAGTATAAATGAAAGGACATCGGATGATTTACAACAGTCATTTATATAAACAATAAACAATAAAGGGCCCAACAAACTTCCCTGCGGTACTCCACAATTTACGTTTTGCATATTGGAAGTATGATCATTCAAGAATACATATTTTTGTCTATTGGATAAGTAACTCCTGAACCACTCCCAAGGCCTTCCCATGAAGTTTGAATAATAAGATGTCATAATTGAGTGTGTCGAAGGCCTTGGAGAAGTCCAGGAAGATACCAACCAGGTGAGAGCAATTGTCTAAAGCATGCGCTACTTTGTCAATAAAATTCAATAAGGCATGTTCTGTATTATGTTTTTCTCTAAATCCAAACTGAAAGTTGGAAAAAATACTATGAGTTTTTAAAAAGTAAACAGTTCTACGATAAACAACTTTTTCTAGAATTTTCGACAAGGAAGATAAAGAGTTCGGTCGATAATTACTGACTTTAGAGCTGGATATCTCCTATTTTATGGAACTTCTGGAGTCGGCAGATGGGTGAGTTGTCTTAGTGAAAGAAATTACTTTCTTTTAATCTTTGGTTTATTATAAACTAATTAAAAAGTTAGATTTTGGTATTGGCCTCCCTACTATTAAAGCTACATTGTAAGACCCAATTGCAACCCTTCCTAAATTTTTGATGAAATAAGTTCCAAACCTAGTACTATATTGGCTTTCTCTCTCTGTTTTGTCCCTCCATGGCTCGATTTCAGGATTGCGGCTTGCAATTACCGTATCTGTGTTTGTACAGTGTGTACGTGTGCGACCGATTCAAGGCTAGCCTATGCCGAGTGAATGTACTTTCGCGCGAAGTTTTAAACTTAATGACACGCCCATCCCCTGGGGCCCGTCTAATTATGAACGTAATTTCGCGACACGAAATTGATTATTTCAAGGCTCTTATGGACGGATTGGCGTAGAAGGAACACCCACCTTTAGAGCTGGCTATCTCCTATTTTATGGAACTTCTGCAGTCACTATGGGTGGGTTGTCTAATGCTACGTTTACACTGTGTTCCCGGCGGCCACGGTAACCACCTTTCAGGCCACCGTGGACAAAACGGGATTGACGTGACACAACGCGGGGGACCGTATGGGCAAACGTGACAGAACGTAATTGCCGTGGATACTGTGTCAGATTTTTAAACTGTCAAAAAATTTGCCACGGCAGTCACGGTGCGGATGAGAAACCTAGTAGGCCGTAGTAAAACTTGGAGGTGGTCCGTAATGGGACCGGAGGCCCACACATTCCCCGGCATCTTACAGACTTTTCAAAATTCAAGTTTTGTCACGTTCTGACATGTTTAGTGCACGTTTTGTCACGGTTGCTTCACGGTTGCTGTGCATTTTGTCCCATTTTGCCACGGTTCTCACGGCAGGCCAGGGTGTATGGTAGCCGTTTTGTCGCGTTTAATCACGGCGCATCCCGGCGTCTGACGGTTTACGTTCTGGCACCCGTGGTCAGGTGGTAGAACGCGGGCTGAACCGTAGTGCGCCTTGGAGCCTCCGGGACTCAGCATCCCCTTCTCCCCACGGCCCGTCACGGATACCATGGTAGACCGTGAGAAAACTTGGCAAGACCTAACAAAACTTAAATACAGAGATAAAATGGTTCTTAATCCCACGGCACACCACGCTTCGGGCAAAGGGGGCTGCCGTGGCCGCTGGAAACATAGATCTAGTGTAAACTTTCTTTTAAACTTTCTTTTATTATAAATATATTAGTAATTTAAAAGTTAGATTTTGGTATTGGCCTCCCTACTCATCTGTATGTGGACATTTAATGAATATTTACTTCATTTTTGGTAGGTTTTAGTAGGGAGGCCAATGCACGGGCGTAAGGCTTCTACGCCTACGATTTGAAAAAACGATTCAAAAAATTAGCAGAGGGAAAAAAATGATGTAAAAATAAAAATTGATGAAAATAAGAAAAGAAAATACAATTATACATTTCACAACATACCTATAATCACGGATCTGTAACAGTCTTTCACCATTTATTGACGATCTTGCAGATTTTGACGTATTCCGAGTCCAATAATTGTCGTAGCAGAAGAACTTTACGGGCGCGCATCACAGACTAAGAAAATCCTAGAGGGCGTAGAGGTTTGCTCACTAAAAACCTTCTCATTGGCTGAAGGTAGACCCTAAAAATATGGGATCCGTTTTGAGTAAAGAACTTTTGATAGAGATCAACATTTCAGATGTTCACAATTGCCACTTCTAACAACTAGAAAATATAAAGAAAAAAGATTATATCTTTTTAAATACAGATTTTTACAAACTGAACATGCGAAGGTAGATAGAGTACGATGATTATGTCAATCTTGCGTTGGTTTGAGCCATATAGCTACAGCCATCTCAAAATGAGAAGGAAAACTGTGAACAGTGACGTCATTGTTCGCGCCAAAAATAAAGGCCTTGCGACATATGTCTGAGCTCCGGTCAGATCGTGCGCAAAGCGTAGTCTTATTTATAGACCCTAGTACCTTATTCTCACAGCACTAGATACGAGTGTCGTGCAGTAATGTATGAGAAGTGTTAAAAAAAGATATTTCAGTAAAAAAAAAAGTCTACGTGAGCAGTCTATACTCCAATTGAGAATTGAAATGAAAGCCATGATTTGAAGGTGTGTGTTGTATGATACATGGTTAGTGAGTGTGTATGTTACATATAGCGAAAGGGAGAGAGAGAGATAGAGAGTGAGAGAAATATTAGTACACGTACGTTGCAGGATATGCGCTACGCATGCTGCTGTCCTATTGTACTCTGCATTGTGTTCGCTGCAAGATGGATGTTAATTGGACCTCGTAACTTCTCGATCGTTGATAATAAGGAATACTCATGAGGAAATCAAATTATTGGAATACACATCTAAGGTAAATATCAATGAATTATATATATTTCTTTCCTGCCAATTTTGATATAGCCTCTTCTTCATTTTTGAACCATTGCATTCGGCTCGTAGTAGTAGAAGATGTAATCGTTCGCACATTGATGGCTGGATTTCAGCCTGCATCGGGGCTTGCCTGTGTCGTCGGTGTGTACGCAGTAGGGGCGCTGGTCCAAGAATGAGGATCGTCCTCATAAACAAGGATATCCTCGTAAACAAGGACAAAATGCGTCCTTAAAAATAAGGGTCGTCTGCATTTTCGAGGACGTTTTTTTTCATCGGCGCTCTGGGGGTTTCATGTTACAGAACGGCCCGCTGGCGATGCCAAAAATGGATTCCCCGGGGGAAAATAACCCTAGTTCACCGTCTACTTTTATGGGTTGTCCGTCTTCCCAAGGATTTATTGCTCATAATGTGAAGGTCTCTGTACAAAGTCAATGTAAAATGCATCAAGAAAATCATTGCAGAATCCGTTTTTTGCATCGCCAATGCGCCAATCAAAAATATGAAACGTCTGCGAAAATGCAGACGGTCCTTATTTTTGAGGACGCATCTGTCCATGTTAAAGAAGACGATCCTCGTTTATGAAGACGATCCTTATTCTCGGACCAGCGCCCCTACTGCCTGGTACGTGTGCGACCGATTCAAGGCTAGCCGCTGTTGAGTGATTGCACTTTCGCGCGAAGTTTTAAACTTCATCATGAACTTTGTCCGGACAATGACACGCCCATTCCCTCGGGCCTGTCTAATTATGAACGTAACTTTGCGACATGAAATAGATCTATACCGTAAATCTCCGTGTATAAGGCGCACTTTTTTTCCGTCGTGAAAAATCAAAAGTCGCCGTATACACAAGTACAGGATATTTTGAGTTCTCAAAATGCAACTTTTTAATGGTTTCCGAAAATCTCTGTGTCTCAACATGAATTACATAATGCAAATAAAGAATAGGATCACTATTTGAAGTTAAACTACGTTCCTAATTTGAAGGGAAGAGAGTTTTTTTTTTTTTTTTTTTTTCAGTCTCGATAAATTATGCCCCTTCACAAAGCACTTTGCCGGCCGAAGCTCTCCCGTGTCTCCAGCTCACTCACCTGTATCATGCAGCTCACTCACACTGGGGATATCGAATCACCACTCAAAAACTTTAACTAGCCTGTCTAATTTTCGGTTTGGACTCGGGAGGACTTGCTGTCATCTTTAGTTTTAAAAACAACATTGTTACTATTCTTTTTTACTTTGACTTTTTGACTGTAAAGTCGTAATAAATAAAAAGTCCTTCCCAATTCCCTGCATCATGGCTTTGGTTTCCGAACGAAACCGCACGCTGAAATAAGAGCCGATTCAGTTGGTGTCGGCAAGAAAGCAAATCCAAAAGGAAAAAAATCTCAAAAATAGGGATGCGCCTTATACACAGGTGCGCCTTATACACAGAGATTTACGGTAATTGTTTCAAGGCTCTTTACGTACGGATAGGCGTAGAAGTAGGGATGTTACAAAAAAATTAAATCTCAGAATTCAAGCTCTTGCTTTATGCCATTAGACAGAGCTTGATAAGACCTTTTATTTGATGCCTCATTCATCATAATAGCCCCAGTAATAAGAAAGTTATGCCAATTTTAAACGCCCAGAAATCATGTATTTAATTGCTTTGTTTTCCTTTGTTTTTAAACCAAAAGTTGTGATCTCAAATGTGACCGAAAGATTTCATTACATAAAATCGCCCCAAAATGTATGTAAATACACGAAAACCGCTAATCGGGCCGTCATTTTTGCGTGACATTTGCACATTCCTCATCCCCAAAAAAATATTTCTCGATAGATTTTCCTGAAATTTCACCAAAAGCAAATTCACATGTTAACCAATCATCCTAGATACTTTTTTTCAAATCCTGTAGGTGGGATCAGGGTACAGAATGGCACTAAACACGGCTCTTGTGAAACAGTGCAGCAAAACAAACTGCCGAAAACATAAATCATAAAAAGTTTAGTATGAAATGAAAGATAACAATGTCATTCTTCTCATCCAATAGAAATCAGGAAACAAAAATCTAATCAGCCCATCAAAAGATCACATTTACGTAGGCTATCCAAATTGGTCTCCAATAGTGCATAACAGCCCCATGGCAGAAACCTTCATGGCGAAAGCACACACATTGTAACATATTACCTAGTAGACTAGAAGGAAGCTGGGCGCTAGTGTAGTTCCGTATCCGTTTTTTTTAGCACTTTAATATCGATTCTTAGCAAAGGAAATTTAGCCCAATTTTTTACTAATTTTAATCATAATCATATATTGCATTTTCCACCTGAATTTAGATCACAATCGACATCGGGAAGCCTCTGTTTAGGGCTTCGATGTCGACGTCGTCGCTCAGTACCGTCTCCACGCTATAGCTCTGCAACTCAAACTGAAGCTATCGGTCTAAAATTATGCAAACTTTGCGTATGCTTTATGGTATTACGCACATGCACGATACCATAAACTATACGAGAAGCTTGCATAATTTTAGACTGGTAGCTTCAGACAGTTTGAGTTGCAAAGCTATAGCGCGGAGACGGTAGGCCTACTGAGCGACGACGTCGACATCGAAGCCCTAAACGGAGGCTTCCCGATGTCGGATGTGATCCAAATTCAAGTGGAAAATGCAATAGACTCTAGTCTATATGATTATGATTAAAATTAGTAAAAAATTGGGCTAAAATTCCTTTGCTAAGAATGGATATGAAACTGCTAACAAAATGGATACGGAACTACACTAGCGCCGGAAGCTGGATAAAATGAGCTGGATATCTCCTATTTAATGGAACTTCTGGAGTCGGCAGATGGGTGAATTTTCTTAGTGAAAGTAAATGCTTTCTTTTAATCTTAGTTTTATTATAAACAAATTAGTAATTAAAAAGTTAGATTTGGGCATTGGCCTCCCTAGTTTTAGTAGACCCTAGTAGATTCTATCTCCACGCCGGAGTTACGGGTCATATTATTTTATGGATAGCTCCAGCAAAGCATAGTCATAGAGTCATTGCATGCATTGCTAACTCCAGGGAGCTCCGACGCGATCGACGCCGAGTTACATAGAATCTATGTCTACTTACGTTCATTCTTGGGCTTAATATGGAAGAAATTGCAGTTGCCATCAAATTCTTTGACAAATTAATTTGGGAACATTTGAATGCGATCTCCTCTCAGGTTGTTCACGGATCCGAGATAATTTAACTCGGTATTTATCGCTCCTCGAAAACTGGCGACCATTAAGCCCACGACTAATGAGAGGAGAATAGTCACAAATAATGGGTCCTATAGTGTCTCTAAATCGTATAATGGAAAAGGAAAAGGAGATTGTTGCTCGTCTAGGCTGACGGTATATATAACAACAATAGGAAATCTAATCTCTTACTAGTAAGAGATTAGATTTGGATTTTAAAACTATCTCATGACATTTTAACTAAATGATACGAAATCGCATGAGATGAAATATATGAAAAACGATGGAGCAACCAAGCAAGGATATGTCTGCAGGCGCGGATTTTCCAATAGGGGAGGGGGGGGGGGGGCAGGAAATTTGAAAATTGCGCAGACCGTTTTAGCAACTCAACATACCAATACTGACAAGGTAGAAGCAACATACCTGTACAATTTTTGACATTTTCATCGGGAGGGGGGGGGGCTTAAGCCTCTTGCCCGAAAAAGTAACTTTTTGGTTTCACAGTTCGGCTATAGTGAGCGAAGCGAGCGAGCAAAAATTTGAGCATAATATATATCTTTTGTGAAACTGTTATTTATCACCAAAATAAACGAGAAAAGATATCAACAAATCATATTCGCCCAGCTCGCTGTTCCCCCTCCCCCCCCCCCCCCCATTCGCGCGAAGCGCAGAAGCTTTGATGTTTCATGAAATTATTAGAGAAAGAAGAGGATTCGTTGTACCATTCTCGACTCTTAATCCTTGTTTGAATTCAGTTGCCCCCCTCCCGAGCGAAGCGCGGAAGCTTTGACATTTCATTAAATAATAATAATAAATAATAATAATTGTAAATTTATAATGCGCAGTTTCTATATGTATATACTCAACTGCGCATGACATAATGATAGTAAAAGGAACAATACAAATAAACATTTAAAAGTTAAAATCGATGCTAAGGGGGAACCTGTGTATGCTTTACAATGAAAATGTCTATGTAAAACTTTCCTGAAACAGATAGGTTTTCAGGTTATTTTTAAACACATTGATTGATGATGCATGTCTAATTGTGGCAGGGAGACTATTCCAGAGTTTGGGTGCAGCGCTAACAAAGGCGCGGTCACCTAGAGTAACCTTTGTTTTACAAGGTGGAAGACTCAGGAGCATGGTATCATGGGAACTACGGAGCCTGTAGGACTGGGTGGGTGATTTTAACGTCAGGAGTTCACTGAGATAAATGGGGGCCAAGCCATGGAGTGCCTTACAAGTAAGGAGGAGTATTTTGAATTTGATTCTCTGGCGAACTAGAAGCCAGTGCAGATCATGAAGTAGTGGGGTTACATGAGAGAATTTGGGGGAATTGCAGATGAGTTTGGCACATGCATTTTGTACACGTTGTAATTTACATATCTGAGATTCTGGCAAGCCAAACAGTAGTCCATTACAGTAGTCCAATTTGCTTGTTATAAAGGCATGGACTAATGTAATGATACATGTGCGAGTTAGGTATTTCCGAATGTGACGTAGGTTGTACAGATGATAGAAGGCTGCTTTAATTGCATGTTTTGGATATATGGGTCTCCATGTTCAACTGAGAGTCAAACCAGACACCAAGGTTTTTTGCAACCATAGACTGCTCGACTACAGTATTTCCGACTGTTATACAATTTATATTAAGTTTTGACACTTGCCTAGGTGTTCCAATAATAAGAAATTCAGTTTTGCTGTCGTTGAGTTTCAACTTACAGCTTAACATCCACCTACGAAGATCCCTTAGACAGTGTTCAAGAGCTGAAACACAGGACTGTTCTTGTTCCCTGACTGGGCTACATGAAATGTATAACTGGGTATCATCTGCATAGCAGTGACAAGATATGTGCTGAGAGTATGCTTTGATGATAGCAAAAAGGCGACTCGAATAAAGGGAAAAAAGGAGGGGTCCGAGCCTGGAGCCTTGAGGAATACCCCATCTAACATCGAATTTCTTTGAGGTGGTGTTACCAATTGATATTTGTTGCTCCCTATCGCACAGGTAAGACTGTACCCAAGATAAAACAGAATCTGTAATCCCAAAATCAGACTGTAGTATTTCAGCTAGTATATTATGATCGACAGTGTCGAAGGCGGCACTGAGATCTAAAAGTACAAAAAATGTAACTTTCTGCTGGTCCATTGCCATAAGTAGGTCATTCTTAACTCTTAGTAAAGCGGTTTCTGTACGGTGATACTTTCTATACGCCGATTGTGTTAAAGGGAAAAGGTTGTTACGAAGGAGGTGATCCTGAATTTGAGCAGTGGCTGCCCCTTCAACCAACTTCGACACATATTGGAGATTACTTATTGGCCTGAAGTTGCTGAAGTTCATTTCAGAATTGGGTTTCTTTGGAATAGGTCTAACCAAGGCAAGTTTCCAACCTGAATGAAACTTGCCATTATGTAATGACAAATTTATGATTTGTGTAAGCACAGGTAGTAAGGTATCTAAACATTCAACAACCAATCTTGTTGGCATTTGATCGAGGGAACATGATTTCTTACTGAGGTTCATTACAAGTTTCCGAACATCACTTTGGGATAACGGCATGAAATTTGCAAACTTGGGTGGATTGGATGAGGATGAGTATTCCAAGGAATTATCAACACTGATATCCTCTTCATGTAACACTGATTCGATATCACAGTGAATTTTGACTACCTTTTGTTCAAAAAAGTCACCAAGTCCATTGACAAAATCATGGTTATCAACACTAGGAGGTATGACAGAATCACTTTTTGTCATGTTCAACAAGGACTTTGTTACATCAAAGAGTTTCCTTTGATTTGAGCTATTGTCAGTAATACAGTCGGTATAATACTTAGTACGAGCATTATTCATTACAAACAACATCTTGTTTCGAGCTAACTTAAATGCATTGTGGTCAGAGACAGACTGAGATTTCCTCCATTTCTTTTCTGCCTTCCTTCTCTTCTTCTTTTCCATTCTTATATCATCAGTAAACCATGGCACTCTGGGGCGATTATTTACCTTTTTTGAACACAGTGGAGCATGTTTATCTAGAATAGACCGTAAAGTAGAATTATAAGATGAGGCTAAGTCATCAAGAGAATCAGGAGGGTTTAAACAAAGCTCACTTGAAGCGAGGTCATTATTAAGTGCATCGAACTTAACAGTGGAAAGTTTGCGAAAGGAGAACATATTTACAGACAAAGGAGGTTTACAAACTTTAAGCGTACAGAAAACAGACATGTGGTCAGACACCAATGAGTCTGGCCAAGGTTGCCCCAATACAATATCATCAGATTGACGAGTTATAATCAGATCTAAGGTATGGCCTTGTACATGAGTAGCTACGTTAACATGTTGAATACATCCAATAGATTCTAACAGATTTCTAAACGATCTTGACTCAGGATTATCAATAACATCAACATGAATGTATAGTCTCCAGTCAAAATAATAGGAATGTTCGACATCAGATGTGGTTGTAAATTATTAGAGAAAGAATACAATTCGTTGTACCCAGGGGCGTACGCAGGGGGGGGGGGGGGGGGGGTTTGGGGGTTCAAACCCCCCCTTTGGTATTTTTATGTATGTAAACCCCCCTAAAAAAATCTAAAACCCCCCCCCCCCCCCTTTGGATTTTTTTTTTTTTTTTTAATTATTAAAAAAAAAAAAAAAAAAAAAAAAAAAAAAAAATATGCCCACGGCTAACCTAAAAAAGGTGATCTTACCCCCCCTCCCAACGAAGAAAATGTCAAATTTTCAAATTTCGAGACCAAAAAAAAAAAAAAAAAATGTACGCTTACCCCCCACCGAGCGACTTTTCGGCCGGCGCGATTTTAAATTTTTCGGGAGCAAAATATTTTGGGCCCGATTTTAAAACCCCCCCCCCCCCCTTGGAAAAAATCCTGCGTACGCCCCTGGTTGTACCGTTCTCGACTTGTCAAATTTTAGAAAGGTTTCTTTGTCTGCTCCTTTTTCGTCCTCTATGCCCCTACCGCCCCTGGTTACGCACCTGCTTTAACCCTATTCCCATTGGGGGGGGGGGGCTATTTAGGCCCCCCCCCTCGACATTTTTCGTGATAAGTCTGAAACGCGAAAAGCTCGCGCCATGATTTTATGTAACTTTTTTTGTTTTAAGTCTCGCGCAACTTTTGAGACCAAATTTGCGACGACCGGGTGTGTGGTTACGACGTTACGCGCGTTTGAAAAAAAATTGTCAAGCCAAAAATGGCTCAAACACGTGATTTCATGTACAAAGTCAATGTAAATTGTGTATTCAGTCTAAATTCATAAATCTTTGTATATTTTTCCTTTCACTGGCTGAAACGGTTAAAAAATCTGCTTTTTATGACTCTAATAATTTCACCAACAATTTCTATCGAAAAAACAATAGAAATAATAAGGTTGAAAAAACAAAGAAATACATAAGAAATTAATAAAAACAAAAAATACATAAGAAATTAATTTTGATACCAATTTTTGTTCTTGTTAATATATTAAGAACATTACTAAGAGTATCTGCACAAAAGATGAGGATGTTTGGAGCTTTTATTTGATGATTTATTTATATTTATCATTTTTATTGTTTTTTACGCATAAATTAGAATAATTAGTATAATGAGTAGATTTAAAAAAAAATTGGCTACGCAGTCTCGCAGTTTACTTCACAGGCTATGTACATGTTGATTTTCGGCGCGATCACACGATCAGCGGCCGAGGGGGGGGGGGGCAAAAAGCCCCCCCCCCCCCCCCCAATGGACTCAAGTGATCAAAATAACCAAATGGGAATAGGGTTAAAGGGAAAATAAAACAATCATGAAAGTGTGATAGCACACAATTAGGTTACTAGAAATGAAAGGGGGAAGAAAAAAATCAATTGATTTCCTCTACCCCTTCCAAGAGTAGGGATCTTTTGCAATTTGAGAACCACATTATTTTGGCGCATTAAATGTCAACTGGCACTTCCTGGAAATAAGCGAGGCTTTCTCATAGTTAGAAGTTAGAGAAAAGTGATCTGTCACGTCGCAACGGACGTTGTATATACTTCGTTGCTGCACATTATTCACAAAGACGGTGGTCTGGTATACTTCACCTCTCTAGTTGCTGTAAATTAGCATTGTTTAATGATGAGAGGAAAAGGGGACACTTATCGAAAAGGATAAGACAATGATTAACAAAAAGAAAAGGAGCACGTCTTGTCAAAGTACATGTCATAATTATTGCTCCCTCTAGCTATTGCTCCCTCTATCCTCTCTTCCTGTCTCTCTCTCTCTCTCTCTCTCTCAAACCCACTACTTCTCCCTCCCCCCACTCAGTATTATACGCATTAATTATATGCGTGTTCCCTCATTTTGAAAACACCCCAAGTCCGGTGTGTAAAACGGACTATCGCATATCCATGGTATCCCTCCGATCACGGAGTGGGGGGAGGGGGGGGGGCACTTCTTCTCTCTCACTCTGTCTCTTTCCTAAACCATCCCTCCCCCCCCCCCCCCCGTCTCTGTCTGTCTTTCTCTCTCCCACTCTCCTACTCTCCTACTCTCCCTAACCCACCCTCCCTCTATCGACCCCGTTGGAAATAAGCCTTTTCCGGCTTTCATGGGTTATCCTGTCAATGTATCTTCTCGTTTCATTTTGCTTTATGTATGCATTCAATGTACTATACTTGACGAATAAAATCAATCAATCAATCAATCTGTCATCCTAACCCACACCCGTCTCTCCCCCCTCACACAATTCTCTTTCCCTAAACCACCTAATTCTCTCTCCCCTAACCCACCCCCTCTCTCTCTCCCTAACCCACCCTCCCTCTCTCGACCCCTTTGTTTCCCTAACCAGACAGTAACCAGGGAGGTGTTTTAACTCATATCCCTGCCCTATCCCACCCCTCTCGACGCGTCTCCCTAACCCATTCCTTTCTCTCTCTCTCTCTCTCTCTCCCTCCCTCCCTACAACCCATCCCTCTCTCTCTTTCCCTGACCCATCTCTCTCTCTAATCCACCCTCTCTCTCGATCCCTCTGTCCCCCAAACCCACTCCTTTCTCTTTCTCCCCTCTTTCTTAACCAATCCCCCCTCTCCTTAACCAATCCCCCCTCTCTCTCTCTCTCTCTCGGTGCCTGTCTCTCTCTCCCTAAATAACACACTCCTTTTTCTTTCTCCCTTACCCACTCCTCTCTCTGTCTCTTTCCTAACTCATCCCTCTCTCTCTCTCCCCTAACCCACCCCCCTCTCTCTCTCCCTAACCCACCCCTCCCTCTCTCGACCCCTTTGTCTCCCTAACCAGTAACGAGGGAAGTGTTTGAACTCATATCCCTGCCCTATCCCACCCCTCTCTCACTCTCTCTCCCTAACCCACCCCCTCTCTCTCTCCCTAACCCACCCTCCCTCTCGACCCCTTTGTCTCCCTAACCAGTAACCAGGAAGGTGTTTGAACTCATATCCCTGCCCTATCCCACCCCTCTCTCTCGACCCCTGTCTCCATAACCCATTCCTTTCTCTCTCCTCTCTCTCCCTCCCTCCCTCCCTACAACCCATCCATCTCTCTCTCTCCCTCTCTCTCTAACCCACCCTCTCTCTCAATCCCTCTGTCCCCCAAAACCACTCCTTTCCCTTTCTCCCCCTCACTCCTTAACCAATCCCCCCTCTCTCTCTCTCTCTCTCTGTCTCTTTCCCTAACCCACCCCTCTCTCTCTCTCTCTCTCTCTTTCTCTCGATCCCTCTGTCTCTCAACCCAACTCCATTTTGTACAAAGTATACAAATAAAGGATATATATTTTATAAAACTAATACTTTGTTACAAAGTTCAAAGATGCATTTCTCAAGGTTTTAAGGAATCAAAATTAATAGAAAATTTACACCAACTTTCAATACGAATAATAGACCTAAACAGGATTACTTTACAGTAAAACAATCCCCAAAACATGTTTTTATCTTGACGCAAGGGGTTCCATGTGGCTTATCTCTCTTCGAATAATTATGAGCTTCTAAAATTAATATTACAACATAAATGCTTTCTCAGTGAACAGTAAAATGTCTTGTCGAGGAGACTACCAGTACTTGTTTTTTTCAAGCGTGGTTTTGTTAATTTCAGTATTTTTAATTTCTTTAAATAATTGATAATAAATATTGTATGATTCAAATAGTGTTATTTAAAAAAGATATGTGTTTAATTCAATATTTCACATGTATGTACAATTTGTTATTATTTCATTACAGTCTATACTGTATGTTTATGTACTGTTATTGTATTATGCAGGGCTTCCTTGAAAAGGTGGTCCACTAGCAATCTTTTAGGGGAACTGAATACAATTACCCTGTTGCAAAAAATCATGAATAATAAATAATATTACTTAAAGCCCCACTGTACTACTTGTAGCTACTTGCTCCCTCTATATATAAAACAATGCCTAATCAGTGACCATTGGTCCCCCATGATCCTCTTATTCTTATGTAACTTGAGAGCTGAGTTGATGAGATAGCCACCTGTCAGTGACCACCCTGGGTGTTTTAATCCCTCCTAGCCAAACTAGAACAGACGGCCTTTAAAACAGACATAGAACAATCTCATAGAATAGGGCGCACATATGTTGCCCAAGTACAACTTGGGTTTAGTGCGAGCCCTATACCGTGCGAGTCA
>JAVYIG010009534.1:0-77268 GCA_035222895.1 Strongylocentrotus droebachiensis
GCACTATGAAGCTCACGGACCGGGTTCGAATCCCTGCCACACCCGCTAATATCCTTAAGAATGACCATAGAGTCATGTAGAACTGTCCACCAGGTGAAGTAAATGGGTACCCAGTCGGTAAATATTACTCGAATGCTTAAGAAATAGTCACGATCATGGTAATTCAGCTAAGGCCGGATCAGAGGCGGATCCAGGGGGGGGGGGGGAGGGGGCCCTCCCCTGGGGGAAAAGGGTGTAATTTTACCTTTTTTTGGAGATGGCCCCCCTCCCCTGGCGCTCAAGGGGGGGGGGGGTGCGATTTTTCAAATTTTCGAGGGCCCCCCCCCCCCCAAAAAAAAAAAAAAAAAAAAAAAAAATAGTGCTCACTACCCCCAACCCCACCCCCCCACCCCCCTCCCCCACTGAGCGAATTATCAGCCGGCTGTTTCGCCCCTTAATATTTTCTCACGAATTGGGCCCCCTCCCCTGCCGTCGACTGGATCCGCTCCTAGGCCGGATAACAATATGATTAAAGGGCCTTCAAAAGCGCCACGCGAGGGTGTGACGCTCCAGGATTTGAAATAGCGTGAACTAAAAAATAATTCTTAAAGGCCGTCTGTAGTGGCTTGAGGAATCGTCAAATAGTCTAAATAGGAAATTAGACCACCCAGGGTGGTCACTGACAGGTGGCTATCTCATCAACTCAGCTCTCAATTAACACAAGAAAAAGAGGATCATGGGAGACCAATGGTCACCGATTAGTCACTTGTTTCTATAAAGAGGGAGCAAGTGGCTACAAGTAGTACAGTGGGGGCTTTAAATTCAGTCGAGATGGTGCAAAAGGTTAAAGCAAAATATAAAGATTCCTTGTAATATCGCTACGTTACAACACTTTGTGAGGACTGTGGACTATGACTTACCAGCGAAGATGACGAGGCAGATGATCGCGATCAAGATGACGGCCACGACTGTTACCGCAATAAAGACCTTAAGCAAGGTTTTAGCCCTCGTACTTTTCTTCTTAGCTTCAGGGTGGAACATTTCCTCTCCGATGGTGCTTGTATCGCCATCGTCAGGCTGACTGAAAGTTTTCAAGCCTTTGTCACGGTCATGGACGTCCTGTAGCTCGATGTCACCGACGATAGGCTTGACATCACTCACGTCCTGTTACATTTAGAGAAGAAATTAATAATAATAATAATAATAATAATAATAGGCATTTCTAAAGCGCCATCTACCTAGATAATTCTATTCCGAGGCACATTTATTATTACCCCGGCTTTAGCCTAGCAGCCGTTTATATAGCGCTCCAGCATTTCAAGGAATTAATTCCTGCCAGGACATTAATGCCGCGGCGGGACTCGAACCGCGGACCTTGCGATCGACAGTCCGGCGACGTATCCACTCGACCACGACATGCCAACCAATTATTTTGTATATCCTTCTCTATTATTTACATTCTACTCGACCGCAACAAATTAAAAAAATCAACCTTATGCAATTTGAATATCGAATATGAAAATTACGTACTATACAACCCAAGCATATTCATTGAATTTAATGGGGATAAAACGGTCAATGGCATTGCCCGTTTACATGACTGCTGCATTATGCAGGGGAACCTTGTCCACATTTGGCCACACTAGTCCGTTATTCTTAGATTAAATTCAATAGAAAATGTTTTTTTCTTAAATATGAATTACTCGTATTTACAAACCGGTTATGAAAACAATTAATGAGAGAGAACAAACTTGTGATATAGGAATAGCGAAATTGATGTCTTTATAATGACATAAGGCCATACAGTAATAAGTAGTAGTAGTAGTAGTAGTAGTAGAAGTAGAAATATTATTGATGGAAGAAGTGTAGTAGTAGTTGTAAAAGTAATAGTATTGTAATCTTTTCATGGATATATAACTGGCTTAATGTATGTAAAACTCGCATACGAGGGTGATTTCCTCAGATTCGCCATTTTCGTGTTTTCGTGATAAATTCAAAGTTCGGATTCATTCCATTTAGAATTTCATATTATTTAAATGAAATTGGTCCATGAACGCATGACGTGATAATGAAAATGTATGTACTGTTATACAAATTTATCTGTTCGCCATCCTGGATTTACACAAATTTTATGGGCCTATAATGGATCTTTCCAGAAAGAAAAAAAAACCGCGGAAAGATATTTTTCTTTTTGACGAAGGTCAAAACCATTCTTTGTGTAAATTCTTTATACACTGCTGAATAAACAATTGGATGCATACATGTCCTTTATTCTCGTGGACAACCTGAAACCATGCTTGGTGTAAACTCTTTATACAATGCTGGTTAAACAATTGTATGCATATATGTGTCCTATATGGGTCCTATATTCTTGTGGAATAGGGTGTTTAAAGCCCCACTGTCCTACTTGTAGCTACTTGCTCCCTCTATATAGAAAACTTCCCCAATCGGTGCCTGTTGGTCCCCCATGATCCTCTTTTTCTTATGTTAGTTGAGAGCTGAGTTAATGAGATAGCCACCTGTCAGTGACCTCGCTGTGTGGTCTATTCCCTTCTGGCCCAGTAGTATTGACGGTCTTTAACAGGTCAGTGTTCTGCAACCACTCAAAGGTTTCAATTCACACTTACGCACACATTTAAAAAATAACAATAATCATAACAGTAATAGTCACATTTGTAAAGCGCTTAATAATACGTTTCTAAGCGATTCAATTGATCCACACATGATAGTGCACACGCTCTGTTCCCTGGGGAGTACTCAAACTATTGCTTTTAGATAGTGGGTTCGAATGCACGCAATATGTAATGGAACCGCGAGAGCATGCTTATCTCAAAGATAAGCAGTGAAGATACAGCATACAGTTGATATTTTTTATAAAATGGATACAAGCCATTAATCATAATTGTCATGGTCCAGATCCTTCCAAAATGTATTACACTAGATTTCGTTAGTTCTATGGGGCCATTACAATATGAATGTGCAAAGCGTGAAATCAATTAACAGTGAACAATTGGATTCATGCTTTTTATAATCAACGAGTGTAAAATGCTGGATATAAAAAGTCATTTAACGACGACACTGAAGTTTTTTCCCAGGACTAGCGAAAATCCGAGAAAAGTATGGTCGATGACCTGA
Source organism: Strongylocentrotus droebachiensis (assembly GCA_035222895.1). Taxonomy (NCBI): domain Eukaryota; kingdom Metazoa; phylum Echinodermata; class Echinoidea; order Camarodonta; family Strongylocentrotidae; genus Strongylocentrotus; species Strongylocentrotus droebachiensis. The sequence goes on from JAVYIG010009534.1 coordinate 3,115, forward strand.
ATGATTACCAGGCACGTAGCAAGGGGGCCCCGACAAATTTCCAAGATCGGTTGAACTTTTTTAGACCCCTTTTTTGACCTCGATCGATTACATGTATGTGCCCCCCCCCCCCCAAAAAAAAAAAAAAAAAAAAAAAACAAACATCAATCTCTGGCTACGTGCCTGATGATTACATGGACATGGTTAAGTATTATGGTTTTATATTCCAGAAAGTATGGTTTTTTAAAGTCAGTCTTGATAGATATTGCTACCCTTCTGGGGTCCATTTTAATATTTTACGAGTATGTCATTGCCTTTCATTATCACCAGAGGCGCCTTAAGAATAATTTGAATTTACGGCAAAAACATTTAAACAAATCCAACACGAAAGTATATCGAATAAACGAGAGAAGAAACGGAAGTTTACGACTGGTGAACTTTACAGACAAGGTTACAAATGTAAAAATTGGTTGACAAAATAAATCAAAGGGGTATGCTATAATGCTACACACCAGACTTCCAGGGGGCGGGGCGGGGGTACCTTCTGTGCATGATTATATCCCACTGATATAATACATAACGTGAGACCAATTATTATCAATTGAATTGGTATGTAAGAATGTTCCTAATAAATAAAAGGTCATTCTAGAGTTTGAAAATACCACTTTTGTGGTTAGGTCAACCTTCAGTCAAATGCTCACCTCAGAACGAATTATTCGCCTGAAAAAAAGTGTTTTTTATTTTTAAAAAAAACCCATGGCTAATGGGGCAGGGAAAAAAGAGAGAAAAGGGTAATACTGGTGACAGGCACAGTGTAGCACAGGTTGAACAATTGATTACAGATACAGTGTAAACAATATTGTTCTTTTCATTTGGTTTGATGTGATAGAAGTTCTCTCTGTTTTCTAGGACAAGTACACCTTCAGTTCATCATGGGGAATGCAGCCCTTATTGACACCCCTTCCACACAGTCAGAGATTTGTTTTTAATGGTCTACGTGCTTGCAGTCACGTCCTTGTAAGAATTCACCTTGGATAAAATAAAAGGCAATGGGAACGCACTTTCTAGCGGTATTCTTCTTTTGTGCGTGGTAAAAAGATTCCCCCATGCAGTCAACGAAACTTTCCGTGAAGCTATGCAATGCGCGCCAGAGAATGAAAGCAAAGAGTTTATTACCAAAAGCACAGTAGCTATAAGGCACAAGAGAGGGCTATTCTCGTGGGTATCTACAGGGGCACATGGGTTACGTGCACTCCTCCCTCAACGAATCTTGATATTAATGAAAAGCAAGAAAAAGAGAGATAACAGGGAAAGGAAAAGGGAGAAGGGGAAAAGGAAAATTAAAGACGCCAGGACCAGGTACCTCCGACACCATCCCCTAATTGATAGCCCTGTTTACCAAGACGTTTTGTGTCCGGACAGGTTGTGTATCCGGACAGTTGATTTAGAACAGAAATGTTGACAACAATAATTATACAACTTAGTCTTAAAAGATGTGGGACATGCTTCTCCTTTGATTATGCACGGTCTGCCAAAGTCGGGTTAGACAAATGCGTATTACTAGACTTCCAGGTTTAAATGGTCTAATTCCCATGAGTCCAAGGTCCACGAGACCGAATACCCACAAGACTGGAGAACCGCGAGATTGAAGGTCCACGAGACTGGAAAACCGCGAGATTGAAGGTCCACGAAACCGAATACACACGAGACTGGTCGAACAGCGAGATTGAAGGCTCACGAGACTGAACGCCCATAAAACCTAAGGTCCATGAGACCAAACGCCTATGAGACTAGAGGCCCACTAGACCAAATACGCCTGTGACAAAAGAACCACGGGACCGCATGGACACTCATAAAAAACAAAGGCCCACGAGATCGAAATTCTACAAGACCGAAGGCCCACCAATGTCCATTCTTGTGAACTTTCTGCCAACTTGATAGACCTCTAAAATACTTAAAGGTCCAGGCCAGCTAGCCCCACCTTCGGTCTCTTAAACTTGTGCAAGTTTCACCATAAGGCCTACATAATAAATCATATTGTAAAATATACGTATTCTCACTGACAGGCTCTCATTCGGTTGGACCTTCAGTCTCGTAAACATGACCCTCGGTGACCAGTATAAAGGCCTGTTTAGATAAGCCGCGGTAAACCGCTGCAAAAATTTCACCGCGGTATTTTTTGAACGTGTAAATGCAATGAAAGGCAACTGCGCGCAACATTCACTATGAACATGACGGACAAAGAAAGAGGACAAAATATACAGTTCCTCATTCTACCCTTAACAATTGCTGTGGTAGACAAAGGAACATCCCCTTCACTGCTATTATGTAAAAATGTGTAGAACAGGTGTCACATGCATATTCACCTGTTCTACACATTTTTACATAATAGCAGTGAAGGGGATGTTCCTTTGTCTACCACAGCAATTGTTAAGGGTAGAATGAGGAACTGTATATTTTGTCCTCTTTCGTTGTCCGTCATGTTCATAGTGATTGGTCCTGTGCGTATTCACTGAGCTGTGTTTTGTGAAGCGTATATACATCACGCCGCTGTTTTACCGCGTGATATCCGAACGAGGTCTATTTGAACAATATGAGTTTCATTTTTTGACGGACACTGTACCGTGAGGATTAGGCATTGCTGACCTCGACCAAATAAAAACCATATTTGTATTATTGAGTAGCCTTGTACATTCAATAGAAGACGCAAATATTGGGGACTTTATGCAAAAAGTTGCTTTTGTTGAGCCTGTGTTTATCCTGACCGAAAATACGGAACTTTTGGAGACAGTTGAATTTGATGAAAGAATGGGAAAGCAAACAGACCATTCTATTATCTAAAATATTTATACCAGTAACACCAACGCTTTGTTGATCAGATATTAGGGAACGATCCAGAATTGCCAAAAGGGGACAAATTTATACCGACTATGATTTAACATTAGGGCTAAATGTAATCAATTCAAATCAAATTACTGATATAAAAGCCACAAGTCTGAGTCATCGACAGATATACCGGAGAGTATGATTTTTAGCAATATACGGTAATAAACTTTAACAAAAGCGCAAATATACGCCCTTTCTAGATTTCAGAAACCCCTATAGCCCTGGGTGATCAGAATGTTAATTATTTTAATCAACGTACATGAAAAGTCTGAGGTCTATCAAGTTATCTAATACCTGACTCAACATACTATACAAAGGATAACCTTCAGCAATACATCCGCCTACAATGATAGAAAGACATCCATTCTGTAAACTCAGTCGTTTGAAAATCGTGAGCGACTCCTATCCCCTTTTTATAACCGTCACGTTACTTTATATCTCTTTTATCAATTTGTTTGTTTTCTTGCATCCTCTTCTTTTCGACAGGTCTTCTACGACCTTCAAAATAATACATTTCCCTCAGAAATCGTATTTACTATGAAACAAATTGAAGTGATAGTACACAAATGTTGACAAACCAAGAACTTTGGCATTACTACAATTTTGAGGAGAAACATTCACTAAGTTCTGGCCTATTTAGAGGAGGCGCAATAGCTCATTTGGTAGAGCAGTGGTCTCGTAATCCGGCGACCAGGGTTCGAAATCAAGGCGATGCGCTAGTGCCCTTTGGTAAGGAATTAATCCTTATTACCTCATTTATCTAAAGCCGTCGGTCATCTGGTTGCTTACTAACAAGCATTCATGCTTTCTTAGCAGTCGGATAAAATAACCACCACTACACACTACATTTCTGCATATTATCTTTGATTCAAAATATAATATAAGAAGAGCCAGCGAAATAATTGTCTGAGGGCAAACAATTTGGCAACAATAGATGTCAACTGAAATCACATTATTAGTGGAATGTGAAATAATGAAAAACCAAGAAACCAACAATATTTCTCTTATTGTAAAGAACAGAATGTTATTACAGGATTCCAAATTATTCATGAAATTTCTGATTCTTTTCAAACAATATGCAATCGTCACGGATTGCTCTTATTTTTAATTCATTTATAAACTAGAAATTGCGATTTTGATCTACGTTGTTCTACAATGCATGCAGCTACATTTAAACATATCCACTTCAGTACAAAGAACTATTTTCATCCTGGCGTTAGCCCAGCTACCCAAAGGCGCTGAAAGCATTCGAGGAATATATTCCTACTAGGTACCCTTTTACTACACCTGGGTGGAGAGTGGTAATGTAATTTAATGTCTTGACATTGGAGACTAATGCCGCGGAGGGACCTGAACCGCAAACCATGTCATCCGCATTCCGAGGACGTATCAATACAACTGAGGCAAAAAGTTCATGGTAAATGTGTCATTAAAAACTTTAAAAATCCATTAAAGGTACCATGTCCCTTTTGCAGCCAACCTCAAATTCTGTAGAACTTTGCAGGAATTATGAATATGTCATGTATGTCCTATCTGTGAATTTTAAACGTTAGCAGTGTCCTCATATTCAAATTATGCAAGGAAACCCGTTTACTTGCTAGACTTCACTGTCAGACACTATTGAGTGACTGACTGGCTTTTTTTCTTCTTTGGTAATAACATACATGAAAAGAGTTGTAAAGGGTACATGAGCATTTGTCTACATCAATAAACCACTTCTTGTGATGGCCAAGATTAAACTGATTGAATCTTTGCGCAGCATAAAACGTATGACCATTTGGTACAATTGTCTGAAAATCAAGACTATTACTTTTGGGCTCTATAGCCCTAAAGTCGATTTGACAACTAATAGTCATTATTTTCCCACTTGAAGACATTTTCAAGCCCAACCTTTTTTAGGGAAGTTCTAAATTAGTAGTATCTTTCAAATGCAGTTGGAATTTAACTTTTTCATTTTTTTGGCCTGCAAATGGGACATAGTACCTTTAAAGGTACAATGTCCCTTTTGCAGCCGACATCAAATTATGTAGAAATTTGCAGGAATTATGAATATGTAATGTATGTCCTATCTATGAAATTTAAACGTTAGCAGTATCCAAATATTCAAATTATGCAAGGAAACCCGTTTATTTGCTAGACTTCACTGTCAGACACTATTGAGCTACTGACTGGCTTTTTTTCTTCTTATGTAATAACATACATAAAATGAGCTGTAAAGGGTACATGAGCATTTGTCTACACCAATAACTCACTTCTTGTAATGGCCAAAATTAAACTGATTAAATCTTTGCGCAGCATAAAACGTACGACCATTCGGTACAATGGTCTGAAAATCAGACCATTACTTAATACTGGCTCTATAGCTCTTTATGGATTCGACAACTAATAGTTGTTATTTTCCCACTTCAGTTAAGACATTTTCAAGCCTAATTTTTTTTAGGGAAGTTCTAAATTAGTATTATCTTTCAAATGCCGTTGGAATTTAACCTTTACATTTTTTGGGCCTGCAAATGGGACATAGTACCTTTAAATGAGAAAAAGCACGTTTCAGTTGAGTTATAGTGGTTCAACAGAATGATCAATATTTGTTAATGTTTACCAGTTGCATATAGACTATCACTGATCTGAAGTACATAACTTCAGTAATGTAAAGAACATTTCAAACATTATTATACACACCCACATATACCGTCCCCAGAAACAAATATGTCGATCTGATCTCAAAATAGTTATCACCCTACTAATTCTGCTCTAAATATATTTTACACAAATGTGGAAACATTCTCAATAATCGTTCTTTTAATGGCTACTACCATTTCATAGCAAACGCATATTTGTTCACCATGCTTCGTGTGCCGGATGACACAGAACGAAAATACGGATAAAATGTTTCCGCTTCCTCCTACTTCTACTTTCACCTATCAAATACAGCTAGAGAGCGAAAAAATAATACAATTTGTTTCATCAAACCAAACAATAATGAGCTAAATGGGAATATCATAAAGACCAATGAACGAACTGCATGTAGACGACATGGTGGTGGATGTACATCTTATTAGACGGAATTGTATTAAATGTTTCTTCAATAAACGGATCGCTTATGAGACTGACGGGTTATGTATGAGAAAGATAATACAAAAATAAACATGAAAAGGAATGTTTTTTTGTTTTTTTTAATTGGCTACGAGGAAGGTAGATGAACTAAGTCAAGAGAATGCTAGATCAATTGGATGTTAGAAGAAACGGCTTTGGACCAAAGGGCAATACATTCACCACAAGGGCTTCCTCTACCAAATATTTGCACACCTCTAATGATTATGTCAACAGGCTCATAATTCTTTGAAGGGTACCTAGTGGACCGTTGTGCCTTCCAGGTCTAGACATGTCTCTTTGTCATGAAGTTTAGTCTGATTAAAAGCAATGTCACTGATTTAACAAAAATCAGCGCCAATGAAATGTCTTGTCAGTTTTATGAAACAACACGGTAGATAAGATCCCATTCAGGGCTTGGTCTTAAAATTCCGATTTTTCAAATACACTAAAATGCTGAAAAGACTGTACCCAGTATTGACATTTCGGCAAAATGATAAAGCGATGTATACATGATATTTGATAGAGAATCGAGACATATACACAGTTAACAACTAAATTGTTCATACCCTTACCAAGTTTTGTAGTTTTTACATGTATATATGTGAAAAGTGGATTTGTCCCTATTATGTTTCTTGAAAATGTGACATACTAAAACTTACATCTAAAGGTATTCAACAAAGGCGCATATTCATCCAATTCACTTTCAATCTTGTGTTTAGAAAGAAAAAAAAAACTTATTTAAAAGGGGTATGAACTATTTACTTTCATAATTTCGATAAATTGTCAATAAAGTATAGTCTCTCACTGGAACTATACTGATAGAATACAGACTGTAGTATTCGGAAAACAATGTAATACGCATCTACACCAGGCCATTTCATTCAGTCAGTCATATCAGTTTAGTGAAAGAAAATTAATTTTAAAAACAGTCTAAAAAAACTGTGAGACACAAATTGTACATATTAGTTATTATTCATAATTATATAAAAGAATAACATACATTCACCTTAATAAGAGGAAACAAACCTTGAGATAAGAAATAAAGAAGAATTGCACTTGAAATTGATTATAGTAATAGTGAAATATCCTCAATTATAAACTAGTCAAGAGTGAAAAGGAGGAATGAGAAGGGACAAGCTGGGGGAAAACGAAAACAGAGAGTAAGAAGAGGGATCTGTAGAAAAAAGGAAATATATAAGAGTGCCATTTCATTTGCTTATTACATGCCTGTATATCCTCGAACAGTCAATTATGTAATTAGCGCTGAATTATTAGATATGTGTACAACTGCGAGTACAGATATAAAAAGGTGAACAGAGTGAACATCACAGTGAAATATATACCAATGATTTAGCTTAAAACCACACAAACGTTTCAATAATCATTAGAAGTAATACAACAGAAAATGCGAAAGGCCTTAGGCTACGGGCTAAGGATCCATAACAAAGATAGAGCTCCACAACATAATACCATTCAAAGAACAAAGAAGGCAATGAAAGAGATTTAGTAAAAGACAGGTAGACTTAGAGACAAGGTAAAATAGAGAGTAAAATGGAAAGAAAGAAAGAGAGAGAGAGAGAGAGAGAGATAAAGATAGAGAGGAAGAGAGAGAGAGAGAGAGATAAAGATAGAGAGAGAGATAGAGAGAGAGAGATGGAGAGAGAGAAAGAATGAGGTACATATAATGATAATGGTGTGTGTGTGTGTGTGTGTGTGAGAGAGAGATCGAGAGATAGAGAGGAAAAGGAAAAAAGAGGTATTTGGAATCGAAAGGGAGAGAGAGAGAGAGAGAGAAGGGGGAAAAAAGAGAGAAAGGGGAAGTGAGAAAAACACACAGTTTATAATCACAGTTCCTCTTCTTGTCGCCTGTTACCTCAGCTGGAACTTACGAAGGTATACAAAACCTTGCAAATATTTTTCATTTCGCGGAGTCTCCAGGGTTTATTGTGCTTTGACTGATCATTGCCGTCCTTGAACATGGCACTTGGACAAACGGTCTACAGAGCACTTTGATTTTAATGTAAAGAGAAGAAGCTCCACGTTCAATGTTTAGGGTGTAAAACAAGGTCACAGAACAGGGGGGCGTTTCACAAAACTTGTCATCAGTGAAATATGACAATTTTTGTTATAAGCTACTGAAATCCTTGCTTTTGATTGATTATCAGCAGATTTGTCACTGATTTTTGTCATTTGTTATTGAAAAAAGGCTTTGTGAAACGCCCCCCTAGATGCAAGACTGTGACAAAATGACAACATACAATGGCTGGAGAGAGGGAGAGAAAGAGAGAGAGAGAGTAAAATATATTTGAATCGTGAAATAACAGATAATTAACTCAAAATTTGAGTTAATTATATATTTAATATAGGTTTTTACATCATTTCATGCAGGCAGTGTGATTACCTATACATAACAATTACCACTTTTCCGTTATCGGTAATGAGGTGGGAAAGGGAGGGGGGGTGGTAGGTATTCCGCCCCATATAATTATTGTAAAGCGTTCGCGATCAGCTGATGCCGTATAAGTAGGTAAATCAACGAAGTATTTGAACAGTTTGTATTCCCAGTCTATAGTTAAAGCGCTTGTCGAAGCACGCCAGGCTTGTTGCTCGCACAATTCATAGTTGACTAAATTGGTGTCATGCATGTATTCACCTCTTCACATCTTCGTGAATAGCAATGGTGTTGACAACATCGAATGACAAAAAAAGTGCAAAGGTATCATAAAGAAAAGAATTTAAAGGCTCGTTTTAGAAACAGACTAGAACTGGTAACGAAGCGGCCTTGCACTATATTTATATAACGATAAGCCTAATAGATTTTTCAAAGGGAACAAAAATACCCAGACAAAACTGATGGTCCATCTCCTACTATCAGTTAACCTCTGACCTTGGGTTTAAAGTAACTTTTAACAAAGGGAAAACTCAGACATCAGACTACTGTCCCTCATTCGAACCCGATTCTGAACGAAAGCCTAAACCCCGGATCGTCGGATGTAGATTTTAGGAGAATACGTGCTTGTGAGGACAGTGTGAAGTATTACCTATTGGCATGAAACTATGTTAAACAAATGAAAATAAATACTAAATAAATACCAGGAGAGGATATAAAGTAGGCCTTGTAAATAATATTTGATAAAATGCTGTGTTCTCCCAATTCAATTCAATTCAATTCAATTCAATTCAATTTTATTTCGCAATATAAAAATCAAAATATACAAAGTAACAGTAAATTTTAACTATGTTTACAAAGGTTATATGCGGGGCTTTCCATGAAAGCCCAAAGCACCCTTAGTTTCTTGCTTTCGACAGATTTTGAAGAAGGAAAAGAATCTTGAGGTCAGGAAAATACGGTCATAGCAGCTATTAAAGACAACTTCAACTGCTTAGTCCGCAATATGTCATACATACACTTGACACAATGGAGAAAAGTGGGTCACTATGGGCGAAATAGTAATATCCAAAACCGTGGTAAAATATGAACAACTTAGTTTTATGAATACACGATGAAATAACAAATATTTTGCTCCGGCCTCTTCATCACTGTTCAAGGTCAGAACTTGACACAAAAGCACTTGATGCACTCAATGCATGACGAAGCAGGTATTGGTCGTGGAATGGAAGCTAATTTTGTTACAACATCCAGCAAAAGTGAGGGTGCCAGGTAAAAATGTCAGAGGTCAAAATGTCAAAGGTAAAAATGTCAGAGGTAAAAGTGTGATAGATAAAAATGTGAGAGGTAAAAATGTGAGAGGTAATAATGTCAGAGGTAAATATGTCACTGAGAGGTAAAAATGTCAGAGGTAATGTCAGAGGTAAATATGTCAGAGGTAATAATGTCACAGGTAAAAATGTCAGAGGTAATGTCAGAGGTAAATATGTCAGAGGTAATAATGTCACAGGTAAAAATGTCAGAGGTAATGTCAGAGGTAAATATGTCAGAGGTAATAATGTCAAAGGTAATAATGTCACAGGTAAAAATGTCAGAAGTAAAATTATCAGAAATAATAATGTCAGAGGTAATAATGTCATAGATAAAAATGTGAGAGGTAAAAATGTCATAGATAAAAATGTGAGAGGTAAAAAGGACAGAGGTAAAAATGTCAGAGGTAATAATGTCAAAGCTAAAAATGTCAGAGGTAAAAATGTCAGAGGTAATAATGTCAAAGCTAAAAATGTCAGAAGTAAAAATGTCAGAGGTAATAATTTCAGAGGTAATAATGTCAGAGGTAATAATGACAGAGGTAAAAATGTCAGAGGTAAAAGTGTCAGAGGTAAAAATGTCAGAGGTAATAATGTCAGAGGTAATAATGTCAGAGGTAATAATGTCAGAGGTAAAAGTGTCAGAGGTAAAAATGTCAGAGGTAAAAATGTCAGAAGTAAAAATGTCAGAGGTAATAATTTCAGAGGTAATAATGTCAGAGGTAAAAATGACAGAGGTAAAAATGTCAGAGGTAATAATGTCAGAGGTAGTAATGTCAGAGGTAATAATGTCAAAGGTAAAAATGTCAGAAGTAAAAATGTCAGAGGTAATAATTTCAGAGGTAATAATGTCAGAGGTAAAAATGACAGAGGTAAAAATGTCAGAGGTAAAAGTTTCAGAGGTAAAAATGACAGAGGTAAAAATGTCAGAGGTAAAAATGTCAGAGGTAATAATGTCAGAGGTAAAATGTCAGAGGTAATAATGACAGAGGTAGAAATGTCAGAGGTAAAAATGTCAGAGGTAATAATGTCAGAGGTAAAAATGTCAGAGGTAATAATGTCAGAGGTAATAATATCAGAGGTAATAATGTCACAGGTGAAATGTCAGAGGTCATGTCACAGGTAATAATATCAAAGTTAAACATTTCAGAGGTAAAAATGTTAGAGGTAATAATGTCAGAGGTAAAAATGACAGAGGTAATAAAGTCAGAGGTAAACATATCAGTGGGAATGGCAAAGGTAAGAATGTCAAAGGTAACAATATAAAGAACAAAAAGCATGTTACATGTTGAATATGGGTAATGGTTGTATATTAGCTAGCTTATCACATAATCACCGGTGATCATAGAATACATAGTTTTTCATTCCTATAGGGCTTGGTTTTTCGTTAAAAGGTTACGTTGGAATATTTGGCTATTTGTAAAGTGTGTACACACTTTCGTTGGAAACTGTAAATGAATAAATAAATTAAATCGTTTCATTCGAGAAAAAAAAGCTTTATAGCCTGTGGATTTGCGTTGGGGTGGCGCAAAAGAGGCAATTTCTAGGGCCACATATTAAAACTGATTTAAACTCATAACTATAGTGAAGTCTATCTTTTTGTATAAGGTTGTTTTCAGTTACATGCATGTATATCAAGAAACAATTCTTCGCCAAAATCAATTAAAACACGAACAATCACCTTGGGTGTGTTAAAAAAGACCCGACTTGGGAGGTCTTTTTATTTAGAGCTCTGGGCATTGTTTCACGAAACCGTCGTAAATACAAGTTCAACGACATCCCATTGAAACACGTGTTAAATTAAATACACGCATCCCTAAAGGTTTTAGGCGAACTTGCAAAAGTTACGTGAAACTCAGCCCTGGAAGCTAAACCCGATGGCTACAGAGGCTGGCAACTTCTTTGTTTAAATATTGATTACTCAAAATGTTGTAGGTTTCAAATCATATGGGCTTAAAGGGGCGAGACTAAAAGGCTTACGCTAATCCTTATACTACCCATGACCCTTAATCTGGCCCTAACTCTAACAATAGAGTAATTGAGCCGAAGACGAATATATTGTCAACCTCGGTAACTGAGTAGCTTATGAGCTACATTCATTCATTAATATCTAGTCTTCGTTCATAATAATAGTTGCCATATACATTAAACATGTATTTTCCGGCATTTAGCATTTACGACCCACTTTCTAGTGCATTGATTTTTTGCGTGTTTTCTGCACAAAGGTTGCTATAATTTAGCCTAACTGCTGCGAGACAAATTTGCAATAGTAAATGTACTTGTATTTCTTAAATTGTCTCATTTTGCGTAAATTCATACCCCTCCTTTAATTTGCGCCTGGGGCATATCAGTGGAGGTGGCCCATTATAGATACTCTATATTATTATTATCATTGCAAAATATCATTGAATTATTGATTAGCTTCCCCTCTCATGTCAAATCGATTCCCTTTCATGACGATGATACAAAAGCTTTTTCTTCATGTTCCGTGTCCCCACATTGTTTTCATCATGGACATGGCTCTAGTACATTGATTACTTTTATCTTGTGTCTCATCAATAGCCCCCTGTGCATTATAATCATAATGGCCTATCTACTAAGCGTGTATGAATCATGAATACAACCGCAAACCTCACTACAATACACTGACTAATCCAATGTATTTACATCTATTAGGAAAACTTCATTCACAAGGTATATGGATATTTTGTTCTACAAAGCACAAGTTATTGAATGATAAGCAAATATCCATTATTTCAATTGATATATATTTTAAGAAGGCGGCCAACAGTTATTGATGTCAAATCAATAATAGCTATGATATGAAATATTGATCAGTTAGGAGTGCTAAAAGCAAAACGTACTCTAGCGCTTACAAGATTACAGAATGGAAACATGAAATGCATAGACTCATAACAAAATAGGTATTTCACATTAAGTTACGGAGAGAAGAAATAGTTTGAAGGGAAAGTGGGATATTGTTCCACGTTTTCGACGCAGCCACTGTAAAATGATTTGTTGGTACTTGAGAGTCTGGAATTCGGAATAATCAATTACATCAAATCAATTACAATATGTTGACGCTTTACCCGGTTGCCATGAGTGCTTCACAAATTGTGGTTGTTCATAGAAGGTAAATCTAAAAGATATTAAAACACGTAAAACGGAAATTAAAATGTATCTATTTTGGGTAATCAGGAATGAATAAACATGAACGCAATCTCTGATTGAAATCAATATCATTTTAACCCATTTTATGTCAATATTAGCATAAATGCGAATTATGGGTTAATAATGATTTCACATGATAACGTTCCAAAAATGGGGAAAACATTGCCTCGTTAAATATGATATACATCCCAAAATATTTTGCACTATGGAAAGTTCACGGTAACAGCATGTGGGGCTGGCAAAATATAGTTGTTACTAACAACAATGCATTTTCATTATAAATGAGAGCTTTGATCGAGTTATTCGAGTGTGAATAACTGTTATGTCGAAAAAGTGACAACAATGCAGGTTATTGTGCTTTTTTTAACTTTAAGAATTTTTACTTTTTGGTCGGAAAATGAGTGGGTTGAAATGGATTATTATCGTAACTTAAATCTAACCCGAAAGTTGTTTGTTTACTGCATCACTGCATTTTGCTTGTATTTGTGAGATCTAAATTGAGGCTATAAGACGAGACCTGGGCAAAATGAAAGGCGAGCACGATTCGATGTGGAAATGGGTGCATTTTAATTTATGTACCGTAAACATGTTTTTTTTTCTTCAAATCCTAGCATTTTAATGTCGAACTCCATATTGCTCCCATTGCACATACACAAACGTTTAATGTTTTATAATACCTGCTAAAAGACATGGGTGTATACATTTTTGCAGAGTTATAAGCAACACAATGATTTAATGAATTAAAGATTCGGATATTTGTTAAATAATATAATTATAATAATAATGATAATAATCATGATAATATTAATGATAATAATAATGATATTTATGAAAATAATAATGATAATAATAATAATAATAATAATAATAATAATGATAATAACATTAGTACTAAGACGATATTCTGTACCCTGGGATGCTTCCCCCGCATCACTGCTGTACCTACTGGGGCCCTGAAATAAAGTATATATGAAATATATATCGTGCCACAATTTTATGAAGATAGATGAGTCAAAATATTATTGAATGATCGTGCGTGTATTTGACTTACAATCATGGCTATTCCAGCTCGAAACGTTAGGCGATTAATGAAGACTGATGCCAAGTAATGCTGCTCGTTTGCTTCTCCCAAGTGAAATATAAAATATCGTCAGCAATCAATTGGTTAAAGATGAATATCCATAGATGCTCCCGATGTCAACACGTTAACCAGTAGCATACATCATTCAATATTGCTCCGGAATGAGAACGGCGATGCACACCTACATGTAGTGTCACTACCACAGAAGCTGTACTAATCAAGTCTGATGCATTATACTCAGATACACATAGCATATGCCATGCTTCGAACATATACGCTACCTCACATGAAATAATCCCCTATAATAAAAGACGCATGGCGAAATGAATGGTGAATGAGTCAATCAAATGAGATGAAAATTGTATTCAACCAAAAAATTTCCTCCCTGTATTCTCAGAAGAGCCTTTCAGTGTTTTTTTTATACCAGATTCCCCAAGTGATATGAAACGCATATACACAATTGGGGATTTCCACGTTCATTAATTCAACGGGATGGAAGCACACTACGATACATGTTTAATATAATGACGCTGCGGTTGCACCTTAAGGCGGTTTCAGTGTCCGGGTAATAAATTATACTCAATTTTGTGTTTATACAAAAGTACCTGCGAGAGCTTAAACATATTTATTCACCTAACAATGAATTAATTCTGTGGGTTCACTCGCATATCCAATTTGTAGGAGCCGGCATAACAAAGCGTTATTTTAGTTTATTTAGTGCTTTAATTGGCACTGGCGGTTTAGAACTGTGTGTATTAAGAAGGTTATGACATGTAACAATATATGGAGCTTATAATAATCTCCCCTTTGACCTTCTCTGTTGCAAGTCTAGACATTTTCTCATTATCATTAACAACAACAGCAACAACGAAGGGGGAAGAGATACCTTAAAAGAAGTAATCAATAATGGAAAAAGCGCAGCTCCATCAAGTTAACAATAAACACACACAATGGCTACTCATTTGCGTCTACAATGCATTCTGTAATCCAAGGCATATCACTTCAAAGCTTCTGATTCGCTTTGTTGGTGCAAATGAAAAGGTAGATATTATTACGATATATGATCTATTCTCTCAATTTGTGAATACATTAAGCATTAATTGCCGTCTTTCTATGACAGACATTTGAAGTCGTTTGATCGTAATGGTTGGCAGTTTGTTTTACCTAAATATTAAGAAAGCATGTTATATGCTAGTAGGTAAACAACCAGGGGACCGACGTCTTTAAAGATAAAATTGATTTCTTGTAAATATAGAAAATAAATTCTCACAGAAGCCAACGAAACTTTATGTTCAAGATTACAAGTAATTGACATGTGCCACACAATTTTGGTACAAAAATGTATAGTGGCTGACTAATGAGCATATAGATAAGGAAATCCAGGTAAGTAGGCCCGACGCCATTTGCTTTAAACACAGGTCACTATGTGCAAATAGGAGTTGTGGCTTTTATCGAAGATGATGCCCAGTAAGTTTTTGTGCGTAGTTTTCATTTCACTGGTTTCAACCAATCTACTAGCTGCAGGATAAATAATCCAGAATAAATTGTAGCAATTTTGTCTCAAAATACGCTTCCCATACCAGAGCTCAAGATTAGCTTAAAGTCCTCTCCGATTGAACATGTCAGTGAGTTTTACTGCTCTACCAGACGACACTGGTGCGACGACTTGGTTTCGAACCCTGGACCTCGATCCTGGTGACGAGACCACTGCCCTAACATTGAGACACGGCGTACAAAATACGCTTATGAAGTGTATTGACCAAGTACATTCAATATCAGTTATTACCTTCTTTTAGCCATTCATAGAAAGAAATGGGGGGGGGGGGACACTTTAATTTTTTCCAATGTGCCAAATGATATACGTGAAGTATATATCACATTTGGCAGGACGAATTGAGAAGAAGGAAAAATACCCATTTTCGCCTTGGAGCAAGACAATGCGTGATATTCCATCAAATATGTTTTGGTGAACATTATACATGAATTTGCCTTGGTTTCATTTGCAGGGCCATAATGATTTTTTTTTTCTTTTTTTTTTTTTTTTCTTAATTCAAATCAGTTTTGATAAATAAAAATGTAAATAAATAAATAAATAAAACAACAGCGAGAAATTACAATGCAGCTAACTTCACTGGTACATGCGCACAGGAAATTGGGCACTGGGGCCAACGGAGGTGGTCATCCCCCGTGTGGTCAACAACTGGTGTGAAACCCAGTTTGGCTTGTCTTTGGTCGGTGCTTCCTATGGCCTTCCAGTAGGCAAGTTACCCAGCAACTCAAGGACCTGGTGTGTTTTGTATTTTGTTGAGCGACCTGCACTCATGCGAGCCCAAAATCAAGAAATTAAATTATACCGTCCATACCTCATTATGTCATGTAGATTAAAACTGGTCTTGCCTATTATAGTAGTATACATATATATACATATATATATATATATATATTTTTTTTTTTTTTTTAAATATATTTTTTCAGCTATATGCCTATATATATATAGGTCGTAGGTAACGTATTGTACTTTATTAAGATTAAGGTATTACTAACTGCACCTTGCACAAGAAGCCCAAAATATCTGCATAATTTGAGATTTTCAAAAACTGTTTTTCAGTCTAATTATCTCATTATAATGGTTTTGTTTATTTCTTTCTCGTTTTTTGTTTGCTTTTGTTTTTTCCCGGAAAGGAGACATCCCACCGACAGACATCACATATTCTTTGACCGGTATTGGAGGGGCCTAGGCTGCGCATGAACATGCAAGCCGAGAAGCCTGTTCAACGCACCGAACCGGTCTGGCCAGAAAATACGCAAAAAAACGGTTAAATGATTTTATGTTGACAGCCTGCCTGGAATCTCCACAAAATGCGAAAAATTGAACAGCGTCGATTTTTTTTTTTTTTTTTTTCCCTCCCTTTTTTTTTGTTTCCATTTAAAATTATTAAAAAACCTGAATTCGGCGTAAATATTCACAATTGCATGACACACGCCCTTAAAACTAAAACAACAACAACAACATTTCCTTCATACTACAGGTATACATTCTCCAAGTATATATCTATATAGTGATACCATGTAAGATTGATACATGTATGGTTAAAACCGTTCAGCATTCAAGACCCCAAACAAGTGAGAATATAGGTTTTGGTAAGCCCGATGTACAGTGAAACCTCTATATAAAGTCCACTCAATGGAAACATGAAAAGTGGTATTTAGCGGCAGTTAGTCTTTATGTACGGGTCCCTTTAGTACAGGTTTCAATGTTAAACCATATTCACGTGAAATTGAAAATGTGGTCTTTATAGACAAATGGTCTTACTATACAGGCGGTTGCTAAACCAGGTTTGACTGTATTTGGTAATTTGGTGTAAATAAGGTGTAGATTTCTAATCATGTGTTGACATGAATGTGTCTCTTCATTTCATATTTTATCTGATAAAAGCTCTAGTAAGCCAATTAACTTAAAACAGTAATCAGATATGTATACCGTAGATGTGGTTTGTGACGTACGGGACAAAAGCTAGGACTTGTCCGTTTGAGGGGGGGGGGGGGGGGTAGTGACAGAGTGACATGTATGTGATATATATATATATATATATATATATATATATATATGTATTCGCTTCAATGATTTTGCTTTTTATTTGTCATGTTCCGCCTCCAAAAATGATATCCGGGAATGTGATAGTAAAGTCTCATTCATTTTCTAGCCACAAATGGAATCGTTACTCATAACTATTATGTTGCCTAAGGTAGTTTATTGTCTGACTGTTGTCCAAATAGGATGACTCAATAATAAAGGTAACGCACTCTGAGGCTAATGTACTCGTTTTGTTAAAGGGGCTAACATAGTGCACCAAAGGGGTATGTAGAGGAATGACTGTCTTGGTACCATACAAAAACATACAGTATCACGAATTACATTTTAGAAGGCATATCTGTAATGTATAAGCTTGAACAATGATTAATACTGGTAAAGCATAACAGCTTTATGTTTACCACGACAAAAGCGGACACATTAAACATTATATGGCATCAAAAATCTCTGTTTCAAAGACCCAATTTTTTGAACTGCGGCTGGCGTTACCCATCGTCAACAAACATCAGGTTTTTATCTGAAGTGGATATCATTTGCAATGGCGTAGTACGTGAGAAAAGGCACCCAAAACACTTGTACTACGAGGATTTGTATCGTTAAGTCATTAAGTCTTTAAAACACATGACTCTGTACGCAATACTATCGGTGCAGTATCAGCACAAAATATCAGCATCCAGGATTTTTCTTTACACATTGCCTACGTCCATTATTCTCGTCAATATTAAGGGGGACAGCTATCTGCACAGAGGTTGTGATTATACAATACTACTAGGGAATTATTTACTTTATATGTTTGCAATGTTCATGACTATTACAGGAAGCTAGGGTGTATCCTAATGCAAAAGCGAAAGGCAAATATGCGTCCTTTGTTTACAAAACCTAATTTTGCTGAAATGGTATGAGTACATATTGGTAATTATTAGCATATTTTATTACGGAAACCCTGTAAAACATGAGTCCCTTTTTCTTTCTTTTTTTATTCCAAAGTTTTTGTTAACCTCCTACACAAAAAATAGGCCGTTCTTTAATGCGGGTTCTTGCTACAGAAATTGTTGAATAGAATTGCTAAACGAGAAGGCACACATGTGTGACCATTCGTGATATTGGTTTACAAATTGGTCTGGGTTCCTCCCCCTATATGGATTAATCCATTGTCCTAATCACCTGTTGACGATTAATATCATTTTCGGTGTGGTACTTTTGTGTTGCAATGGTATGATGCTATTCTATGATGCGCATTATGTTGTAGCCATGTCGTCTATGAATTAGCCTATAATCTAGGCGGAGTGCCGAGCTTTTTTCTTTGCTGCTAGACTAACCCTAAGCAGAACGTCTGATACGGCGAGACTACGAACCGTGAGTCGCGAAGCGGCTCACCGCCTATAATCACTGGTCTAGCGTTAGTCGTTGTTTTTTTATTATCGACCTTGAATCCGTGGCAGTTTTCGTACGAAAAACTGCCACGGATTCATGGTCGATAATAAAAAAAAAAACGACTAAAGCTAGACCAGTGAGTATAGGCGGTGCGCGGCTCACGGTTCGTAGTCTCGCCGTATCAGACGTTCTGCTTAAGGTTAGTCTAGCAGCAAACAAAAAATCTCGGCACTCCGCCTAGATTATAGGCTATCTATGAATATGACGGACAAAGAAAGCGGACAAAATATACAGTTCCTCAGGTAGACAAAGGAACATCCCTTCACTGCTATTATGTAAAAATGTGTAGAACAGGTGTTACATGCATATTCACCTGTTCTACACATTTGTACATAACAGCAGTGAAGGGATGTTGCTTTGTCTACCTGAGGAACTGCATATTTTGTCCGCTTTCTTTGTCCGTCATGTTCATAGTGGATCTACACGCTCTAGAAATGGATAGGAACTTGAAAGATACAATCCTTGGATAACCTCAGCATGCAATACATTAGTATACAGTCAAACATGTCTTAATCACCACCTCTCTATAAAGGCCACCTGTCTTTAGTGGTCATCTGTACTGTTTCCCGCTAGGAAGAAACGTGTGCTGTAGGATCCGTCTAAAAAGGGCACCTGTCTACGGCGGCCACTTTTCCTGTTTCCCTTGGGTGGCCTTTATATACAGGTTTGACTGAACAGGATGTTCTCATTTGTTTATATACAAGTATGTCTGCAGTCATGACAGTGGTTATAAGGCGCAAGTCACAACCAAACCTACCCCTAAGCAAACTCCTAACTTTAGCTTATTTAGCCCATGCAGGAAATAATTATATTCCTACCCCTATATAGCAATAACCCGACTCCTATTAGTTTAATCCTATTCCAACTCCGTCGAAATGATAGCTCTACAAGGCAATTCAGGAAACCTTTTAAGCTAGTTGCTCTTCAGCGTTGAAAGAATTCAGCTACTACACCTGGACTGAGAGAGGGAAACTTAAATAAATGTCTAGCCAAAGCATATTAGTGCCGCGGAGGTACCCTAACCACGAACCTCGGCATGTGCGTACCCACAGTTCGGTAACGTAACCACTAGACCATGAAACAAATTTTAGTAACCTGTTGAAAAGTCGAATCCAGAATTCCCCTCAATAGTCTAGTACACGTTACCATATACCATGTACATGACCTGGAAAAGTTGATAAGTACAAGTAAAACTTCTTCATGACTAAAAAGAAATTTTCCACAAAGACACTGCTGCGATCCATCATCCCACATACTCCCAGGGGTGTCAGTCACGTAGACAAACTTCAGCATGCGTGACCACAGGTTTTCCAGACACTCCCCTATACCAGGATTTCTTCTGAAGCCAAAACACACGAGAATTTCGCGTGTTTTTTCCCTCAAATTCACACCCTAAACGGGTATGTTACAATAAATGTACTCCTAAACAAGTATTGTAAAATTGTAATCCCTTCAGCATTTTGAAGTGCGATAGGGATTACCATTTAAGTTGTTGATAATGTGAAATACATCGATTTGCGCTTCTGATGTAAAATTTGCAATGTAAAAATGTATGCAATAGAGAAGCATTAACAAAAACCTGTACACGGGCTTCTTTATGCGTTTTTACATTACATTTTACAAAAGTTATAGACATCCGGCTTCCCGACCAGCTTTCAATTCGGAGTCGGAATCTAGAAAAATCCCCAAAACGCGTACAGCAGGATTTAGAAAAAGTACCGTTTTCTTGAAATGCGTGGGACGAGGGAGCAGTGGCGTAATGAGCAAAAACTTTTGTTGTTGTTGTTGTTGGGGGGGGGGGAATCCGCATCACCCACTCTCTTACATGTTACATGCAGGCCCCGCGGAACGTTTTTTTTTAAGTGGGGGGGGGGGGAGTATTCACGATCAGGTAGAGCAAAGAGAGCGAAGCAAGGGGGCGTAAATTGACGTGGGGTCCAGGGGCGAAGCCCGATGAAGCTCAGTGGTTTTATGCATTAAATTACAATCAGATCAGCATCAGGGGGCTGCTTTAGGGCCCTTGGTGGGGTCCTGTGGGCAGAGCCCCCCGAAGCTCAGGGCTTTTAGGCATTTCATTACGGTCAGATGAGCAACCAGGGGCCCGCCTGCTTCATATTTACACGTCAGCGAGGGGAAATTTTCGATTAATTCCAATGCCACCGATTGCGAAGAGTCTAGACTGGATCGGAGAGCTCGCTAGTGCTAGTGTGAATTAACATCAAGGACAAAGTTCGCTTAACTTTTTTATCTTCAAATATTAGTATTATTCTGAATCAAATATAAAGTATTGATTTTTTACTGTGATATGTAAAGGCATGAACTAATCCTTTTTTTCGTAACAAGAAGGTGCACCATGGTTATTCATTTTATCAAACACATCAAAATATTACCGAGATATCTCATCACCATAGACATTGTAAAACCATATATTAATGGTACATGTACAATTTGGATTGAAGCAGTTCTCGTCAATTGGCTGTATCCTGAGTGTAATCCATATAATGGATTTGAGTGTAATATTTGCATCTATGAATTGAAATGTTCGTGAAAATATGTTGGGATGTAATCAGGCTCACGCAATTGCAAGCTTACAAAGGGCTTTTGGATTTTATTATCATGGGTCCCAGCAAGAATTCTCACTTCAGTAACACCAGGTTGCTTTGATCACCCTCATTTTTCATAACACAACGTAAACCTGCCAATCATCTTCCGCTGTCATGCGAATCTCAGTCCTTTAATACATCGACGATGTCTCTAAGCGCTTTACATATATACTAGGTCTAAAGATCAGATCTTAGAATATACAAAAAAAGTAAGAAGAAGAAAGTCTTCTATACATAAGTTTATGTCATGAACATTCTTTTCATAATGCTGTTATACAAGGCATGATTAAACAGGAACAAATATTTGAAAGGATTAATAAGTAAGCCTTTTTTGGATATATATTTGGGTAAAATCCTGAAAAAGCTAAATCCTTTTGCATTTCTTTGAAGATTGAAAGTGTCATTACGTAAGAAATGCCTTCATAGAAAATGATCGTCATTAATAGCATTTACAAGAACTACGTAAGAAATGCCTTCATAGAAAATGATCGTCATTAATAGCATTTACAAGAACTACGTAAGAAATGCCTTCATAGAAAATGATCGTCATTAATAGCATTTACAAGAACTACGTAAGAAATGCCTTCATAGAAAATGATCGTCATTAATAGCATTTACAAGAACTTCAACATGTATATAAAGACACTCGTGTCTGCGATCCTTAAACTCGGAATAGATTGGAAAATGATATTCTCGTATGATTGCGTCAACAAATGCGTGTTTTGTTCAAACCTTTATTTATTTATTTATTAATGATTTCTTTCAACAGGGTAGTTTCATTAATCTGTTCTGTAAGCCAGTCGACCTGCTTTTCAAGGAAGCGCTGCATAATACAATAACAGTATAAACACATAAGTGCAATGTATCTTACACTATAATATTCAACAATATGAACACCCCCATCTAGGTAAAGCCAAACAAGAATAGGCCTAATTTATTCGTTCTGAATCCCGGGGGCGTTTCACAAAACTTGTCATCAGAGACAAATTACCATTTTTGTTATAAGCTACTGAAATCCTTGCTTCTGATTGGTTATCAGAAGTTTTGTCACTGATTTTTGTCACTTTTCATTGACAAAAATGCTTTGTGAAACGCCCCCACGTCTACCAGGATCCAAATGCAAACATTTTACAGGGAGGTTCGTACCAGTTACCATCAAACACCCGCCATGTACGCAGCGCTTCCTTAATCCGAGCTTTCAAAACCGATCTATAATACATGTATTGATCATGAGGAGTCGTATAGGTCTTATTTGCTTAAGTACATCTCTCTCACTCTCGCTGTCCTTCTATATATCTCTTATTTCTCTCCCTCTCTTCTCTCTCTCTCTTTCTCTCTCTCATTCTCTCTCCCTCCCTCTCTCTCTCTCTTACCCCTCTCTCTATTTCTTTCTCTCCCCCCTCTCTCTCTCTCTCTTTCTCACTGTCTCCTTATTATATTTCATTCTTCTTCCTCTTGTCTCTCTTTCTTTCTCCCCTTCTCTCTATCATTCTCTCTATCCTTCTCTTTCCTCTTAAGGGTTCGTATTGTGTAGTATTCGTTAACTCAAATATTAAGTATAGTTGCATATAGTATAGAATTGATTACCACATTAATACCATATCATGATAGTCATAATTCAATGCATTGTTTTATAAAAGTAATTTCATTATGTGAAATTAAAGTAATGATTACATTCTTCCACATTAAAATTATTACCTTTGTAGGTGACCATAATTCCTATTTCAATGACATAAAAACCAATACTACATGTAATGTGTCTAACGATAGTTCATAGTTGAGCTCCCAAGTATGACTGAACAGGCGGCTTCTCAAAAAGTATTGTCAAAATCTTTTTGAACCAAGTTGGGCTGAAGTAATGAATGAGGGACAAAGGCCATTATGTATGTGTTATCTCATTCCAATAACAATTGCTAATTTATTCACATTGAATATTAGGCAGTTGGATGAGAAGAAAGGTGTTAATATCGAAAACACAGGCACTGAAAAGGTGTGAGATGTCATGGGACATCGTCTGCTTGTGCAAGTCATGTCCATACTGTGATCTCACACATCTCAGCAGCGTTCGGAGAGCTTTTCAGGTGCTATGCCGGGGCTGTATTTAAGCGTTTTGTAATTTATAGTATTCATTACTTCGAATGATTCGAAGCATTGAATTTTGATAACCTTGTCGAATCAAAGTTTTAACTTTGCAATAATGAAAATAAAGTTAGTTTTTAAAATAAACGAATATCTACTTTAAGCCCAAACTTGAAACATGGATCTACTAAGTCGAGGTCCATGCTTGGAAAAAGCCGATTTTGACAACACCTTTTAACGACCCTGGTGCTCATTCACCCGTAGCAGAAATATTATGAAAATGGTATCATTGGACAGAAAATAAATTACTCCTCATCATGAAACCAATTTCAATGTCATATTCGTTATGACTTCTTAATTAAGAGCTACCAAAGTCAGGCACGTAGCCAGAGTTTGATGTTTGGGGGGCACATACATGTGATCGATCGAGGTAAAAAAAAAGGGGTCTAAAAAAGTTCAACCGATCTTGGATTTTTTTGGGGGGCACGTGCCCCCCCCCCCCCGTGCCCCCCCCCCCCCGTGTCTACGTGCCTGACCAAAGTTGGGTACACTATTTTGTATACGCACTGTATATAGGGGGCCGAGATAGAGAGTCAAAATGCGATCTATTGCACACACTAAAAAAAGAGCTTATTCCTTCCCAATGTATTATTTTGTTCTTTGTAATAGGTTGTTATGATGATTTCTTCGTCTGTCACCATTGTGGTTTGCTAATAACCTGCCAATGTCAAGTATACAAAACAGGACTCACTTTTATGAGGCAAAAAAGAAAAGAAAAAAAGAAAAGATCTAAACCATTTCCAGGTCAGTGCCGCTATGTCTACTGTGCTAACCATACGCCCACTTTGAGGGGCAATGATAGTGCAAATTCTATTGATTCAAGAGAACAACATCTGTGGTTAAAATGGAGTTGCGCGAAAACCACATGAAAATTCGTAAAATAACTTCAAACAAAGTTAATTGTTAGATAACATAATATTTCAGCAGGTAACATAATATATTTACAGTGACATGTAAAGGTGTTACTCACTGTTGTAGCGCTGTATATATGTGTATGTCTGTCTTAGGCTATGTGTGTGTGGGTAGTATGAGGGAGTGTGTGTGTTTCTTTCCCAGGTCTCTATTTGTCACTCTCTCCATCAGCAACACTTACATCACTGATAATTTTAAACTCGCTGTGTTCTAATAACCACATTTTTAATTTATAACAGTTACTTCTATAATCTTTTCATCCACCGACGGAAGAGAATCATTGTGTTATGCAATTCTGCCATAACATACATATAAGAGAGAGAGAGAGAGAGAGAGAGAAAGGGGGAGATGAGAGAGAGGGAGAGAGAGAGAGAGAGAGAAAGTCGGGGGGGGGGGCAGAGAGACAAACTCTGCAGGAGAAAACACACGTGAATGAATGCATATATCATTCTGTTTTTCAAGGCCGGGCA
This sequence comes from Strongylocentrotus droebachiensis, assembly GCA_035222895.1. NCBI lineage: Eukaryota > Metazoa > Echinodermata > Echinoidea > Camarodonta > Strongylocentrotidae > Strongylocentrotus > Strongylocentrotus droebachiensis. Next base: position 28,174 of record JAVYIG010009534.1, read on the forward strand.
GACGAAATAATAACACCAAATTTGAAAAAAGTACCGTTTATTTTTGCTCCTTGTTATTCTTTTCCTTGAATGTATTTTAGGTGTATTATATTTGGTGATGAGTTTCTCCTTATTTCATTGTACAAATTGTATATATATGTGTATACATCTGAAACCAATCTCCCCACTCTGACTTGTACATCATATTTGTGACTCAGTCAAGTATATATCTTTCAATTTGTCTCAAACGGAATTAAGCAATTTACTCACTGAACAAAGCATGAATCAATAAGAATCGCAACAAAAATTCTCGTTCACACAATGTGATGAAACTGGGAGAAGAAAACAAAGACTGGCACTTATGAGCACTTTAATTCATCACAAGTATCGAACAAGGTAAAAGGAAAACAAATAACTTGAATATACCCAAGGTCACTACAAAGGTAACTTGTCAGTTTCATAATGTAAGAATTTTTTTAAAGAATGATCCATATCTTGCTTCAGGAAAGCACTTTAGAGTACGTCTTAAATAAGTACAATATAATTAACTGCAAGATATTTGATATTTGAACTTTTTCATCCATTTACACAATTATATTATAATTTTGCTTATAATTAGCTTTACTACATGTAACATTTCAAAGTTCTTTGTTTATGCTATGTACCCAAACGGTGTTTTTCATTTGGAAGGTACCAGGCTCAATTAGCAATTCATGCTATTTTCTGGGTCCTTTGATCCTTCAATGTTATTGTAGAAAACTGTTCATACCTGTTGTTATGTATTCATCATTGAATACTAAATTTCAAGTTCAAGTTCAATGTCAAGTTCAATAAGCAATAAGATTAAATGAAAAGTAATAATATGCGGATAACTCTTGCATTACAACTTTCATAGTAAGATGAATGAAACACAAATAATTGGTAACATAAAACGAAAAAGTACATTGTGATAAATTCAAGTGTAGGAGGGGAAGATAATCACTTTATATTTAACCCATTGACTAATCAAAACTTTAATTCCCAACGGATTTAATGCAGGAGCCTCCAAGGTCCAGTATGCATTGGGTTAACTTAACTTTCTGGACCCCCAACGAAGAGAAGTTTTGTTCATGTTAAAAAAGCTGAGTGGGTTATGAAGCCCATCGTTATACAAAGATTATGATTTTGTTTTGGTTATTTTGTATGCTATGTTTTTAGCATGTTTTATTTCGCGATTTGGAAAGTAAATACCATACCATACCATTTTCTAAGAAATAAAATGAGTGAAAAAGAAAGAAATATGAATCGTATACAGTAATAGGAATAGCGATTACATTAAAGCTAATCTGCCGTAGTTTACAGGAGGGATTAAACTGCTCTACAAGGTCACTGGACAGGTGGTTATCTCATCAACTCAGCTCTCAGTTAACATAAGAAAAAGAGGATCATGGGGGACCAATGGTCACCGATTAGGCATTGTTTGTTATATAGAGGGCGCAAGTAGCTACCAGTAGTGCAGTGGGCCTTTAAAAGATCATTGAGACAGGAGATGAGATAAACATATGGGTTTTACACCAACACCATGCACGCATCACTTTCATTGATCTACATTTGGCACTCTCCACCCAGGTTTTAAATGGGTACCCGGTAGGATGCGAAAGCTAATGTGCTTAGATTAGCAAGTGTGCGCTTGTAAAAAAGACGCCTGGCTGGAATGCTACCCAGGGAGTGGAGAATGTGCATACATTGTGTGCGGGTAAGCCTGAATCCGATGACAGGGTTAATAACATATATATCTGTAAAGCGCTTTGAGAGGGCCTTCGGTCCTGAAAAGCGCTATATAAGAACTAGCTATTATTATTATTATTATACATATCAATATGACCATCCATAAATCATATTGTCTTTTAGAATCTCAAATTTGTTTCATAACAGATTTCTTTTACATGGTTGTTTTGTTTGTCAATCACTTAATCTATATCTATCATATATTTGCATATATTGAAACCGAAATAAATATTCAAATGAAATAAATTAAAACGTAACGTTACCTCGTATGCATTTCCCTGGCTTGAATCCGCCATTTCCACAGTAGAAAATCACATGCAGGGTTAGAGATATAGGTGTCCTACTTTGGATGCCTCTCCGGCATCTGATATTGGTCAACAAAATCTCCCCGTCCTCCAAACTTGGCATCAAGTAGATGATGATTAATGGAAATACTGCTGTTGAGGTCCAACGTGGACCGTGGAAATGAAACTGTATTCCAACACGTCATCCAACGCCACTGGTATACGAATACCCTTTCGGAAGGGGTGTGCGGTATGCCGAATCATTGACCATGTACTCTGTTGCTCAATGCTACCATCCCAGCTCATGGGGGGCGTATACCCGTGGTTGGTTGATCCAATACAAAAGAAGATTTCAAGGGCCATCTATATTATTGTTTACGTCGGCCTTGAACGAAGTCAAAATGAAACGGCAAAAAAAAAAAAGAAAAAAAAAAGGGTGCGACACAATGTTTGATCAGTTTTTTTGTTATCAACCTCCATAACGAATGAGCAGAGCAGAACAATGAGATGAATGGAAATCATAACAAATAATGAAAAATTGCTGACAATTCTTTGAAAAAGTTTCAAAATGTTTCAGGCTTTATTTGAAAACAAATTAAAGATATATTAGACAGATATCTGACAACCGAAGGAAATCTAGCTGTTTAAGTTTTTCTCTTAATCCCACACCCTTTCTCTCTCTCTCTCTCTCTCTCTCTCTCTCTTATATACTAGAATTAGTAGGTCAAACCAGTAGTCTGATATATACCTGTGCTAAATATTTCTTTACACATTATAATCCTAAATAATAAAGGTTTTACAAGTCTACCAAGGAAAAGACGCAATTCAAAAAACAAAACAAAACAAGAACATGCAAGGACCTGCTACAATTAAATGGCACAAATATGATACACGTCAAGGTTAGTTGCTTGGGCACGGGGGCAGAGAGAGAAGGATATATATATATAGAGAGAGAAAGGGTATGTATATATATATATAGATATATATTTATACAAAAGTGCGAGAATTCTCAACTCTGACATGACAACGGGTGTTCCAGAATATGTAGGCGTGAAGAAAAGGGTCTAGGAACGTATATGTTTGCACTTCAGAACCTGAAGAAGGCCTCACAAGCCGAAACCAGTTGTTATGATGTCCGGTTAATGTACCATTGAGGGGTATATATATATTATACATATATAGGCGTGAAGAAAAAGGTCTTGGAACTTGAGACATACCTGTACTTTACAATTTTATTACGAACCCTAACCCTAACCATAACCATAACCATGGGGTGGGGTGTGGGAGGCTACCTGAAACAAGATGATCCTTTAATTCTGTCAAACTTTTTACCACCGACGGTCTTGCCTGTTGACATTCCATCTCCCTTGCATCATTACCTACGAATGAAGTCCACTAAGTTAAACTCTGATGCGTTGAATCTCTGGTATTCAGAAAGGATCGTCGAAACAATGGAACCATTCACATTTTGTATAATCTTAACAAGTATACTCTGAACACCCGACACTTATTTGTCAATTAACTTCAATCGAACACTGAAAATAAATTAGATCATATTTTATATCGATTACAATTTTAAATGATCGACAAGTTCATAATCATAAACAATTAACTAGTTTGGAATTTTTAAAGACCGTCAATACTACTGGGCCAGAAGGGATTAGACCACACAGCGAGGTCACTGACAGGTGGCTATCTCATTAATTCAGCTCTCAACTAACATAAGAAAAAGAGGATCATGGGGGACCAACAGGCACCGATTGGGGAAGTTTTCTATATAGAGGGAGCAAGTAGCTACAAGTAGGACAATGGGGCTTTAAAGGAATCTTCGAAAATAAAGTTCTCAACGTATATTTTTCGTGTATATATTTGAGATCTTCTGTTTCCTCTTCATAAACTTCACAAATGTGAACTCACTTATTTTATGACATTTGCGTAGTTAAGACATTACGCATATCTGCAATTTCACCAATGAGCGTCCTGTACGTAGTATGTTCTAAATCCCCGTTTTTCGTCATAAGTAAAGAGGTTTCCGGACTTCAAAGTTCGAGAATAGAAGCCTTTGTATATTCCGTCTTTGTTAATCAGTCAGATTTTTGTTTGAGAATGTTTGGACATTGAACTGTCGATACTACTTGTGATTCCACCGATCGTCTCAGATTTCTATTCATTGAATGATTTATACAGAAACAGATGAAGAACATTTAGGTTTGATGATAATCAGCATCACAATCATTCAGTTAAACTTATTTCTCCAGTAGAGACTTGTTCCTACAGTTTGTATTATTTGTCATACCGCTTGGAAGATTGTTCCATACTGTAGGACTCGAAAAAAAGAAATGTATTGTTTTCTTAGATTGATATTGATATTTGCAACATTTAGGTAACATTTCTCGTTATTTTCTGAAGATAAACTGCATTTCAATCATTCAGTAAAACATATTCTTCAGGTAGAAACTTTTGTTAAGTGCGCTGCAAAGGCTTCTGCGGCTTTTAATACTTCTGAAATCGCTTGGAAGAGTGTTCCATATACAGCAGGACCCGAAAGCGAAATTGATTGCATCCCCCGGATTGATTTAAGGATTTTTATTCAACATTCAGATTATATTTCTCTTGATTGGTTTTTGTTTCTTTATCCTCGGATCTCTGCAGAGCATCAATCAATAATGAAAAGGGTACATTGGCACATTCAAAGACCTCGCGAAACGGATTGAAAGACATACAGGGATTATACTGAAACATACGTGAAATAATTATATTAAGGGTGCATGATTGAACATTTTCTTAAAGGGATTGGGTAACTTTGTCTCAGATTCTGAAACAAAATCCTGGATTTAGCTCATGCTACAATGATAATTATACATCTTTAGGTTAGTCAGGGACCCCATGAATTTTACAAGCCGATCGCCTGTCTAATTATCGAGATATTTATGATTGGAAATCAAAATCAAATTTGAGTTTTCCTAAAGGTTTACATAACACTACAGTCTATTGGGGGAAATGAGTATGGTAAATCCGGTCACTCAAAGATTTTTACGTTTTTGAGGCACTTCATGATCATTTTGAAGGGCAATTCTTTTAGGGCTTCAATGTTACACCATATCACAGACACTGATAACACATTGTAATACGATGCCTTTAACGGGAAATATACATTTCTTCTTATTTTTTGTTTTACTACCAAGCAAATGAGAGGAGATCTCGCAAGATTCGTCACAGAGATTCCAATTTGTGTTTGATTGATTGCCATTTCACAAATTCACAACTTTCTTTTATAAAATCGGATTTTGCTCAAACAGTCAATGACTCGTTCCCCTCATTTTTGTTCTGCTTTTGTGAAAACCAAATCCCTGATATCAGGATGAACTTCCCCTTTAATGTATGATGATTTGTCATGAACGTCGATGAATACATCAGCGATGTATTCACCATTCAATTACCATGATCATGAATAAATAAATGTATCACGTACATTTGTAAGTGGTGATAAGTTGTGAGTGACCGAAGCGAGCAAATAACATAATTATTTCAGACGGTTTGGAGAACAGATGTTTGAGAATTGAAACTATCTTTTTAAAAATTTCGAATATCAAATTAACTGGTTTACGCATGTAGGCTACATATTACTGTTTATTAATAGAGATTGTCATGATTCTGTTCATCTTTAATCCATTCGCATTGACATATTTCACAATCCGAACATGATATCTTAAACCAAAATAAGAATGGATACTGATACTGCCCTTTATTACTATTATTATTATTATTATTATTATTATTATTAGGTATTTAGCTACGCTATTCATAGTACACTATATCACAGCGCTTACAATAATATGCAATATAACAATACAACCACAAATCTTAACATAAAATTGAACAAACAAAAATAAAAGCGAATCAAGTAAAACATCCACTGATGGAGCAGCTTTAATACTGGAGGGAAGTTTATTCCACTGCTGCAACAGTGAATGTGCGATCCCTTGCCTTACTACGAGCCACATAAAAAGTCAATCGAAATGGGTCTGCATTGGAGCGAAGGTTTGTACGCACAGGTCGATACAACTCAAGACAGTCACTAGAATACCCTGGCGACTGATCATGAAAAAAATTGTAATACAAATAAAAGAATCTTTAAACAATCCTCTGTTTGATTGGCAACCAATGAAGGGATGTTAGTAAAGGCATGGCATCATGAAGACAGTCTAACCGAAACATAATACGAGCCCTTTGTTGATGATTTTTCTCCTTTTTTGTCTTTTAATTTATTGAACATAAGATGCAAGCTCAAATGACTGCCCTTATTTATACAAGAGAATTTACAATTAAAATGTATTTGTCTAATTCAGTTTAATACCATGCAATTGTCCACATATTTCCGTATGTTATTTCGACTGTATTATTACTTTCATGGCCTGATTTTATGGTATGTATTTTTATATCTATTGAAAGAACAATTCATGTCATTCTTATTGTTATTGCTCATGATGTACTTAATGAATGTGAATGTGAAAAATGAATTAAAACTGAACTGAAACTGAAACTGTAAGGTAAGATCATTTGCTTTCGTGATCCATCGTTGTCATCGAATCTACGTCCGGCTTGATGTCTGTGTGCATGATGTATACCATAATACATTTTTACACTTTAAACAAAAATTTCTTTCATGTCATCAAAGGGACTAAAGTGTTCTTTTCTAGGAGGAAATATTAGATTCTCCTTTCAGAGACGAATTTAGGAATGATTTCATCACAACACCGTGACCTAGTTATTCTGTTTATATCTCTGAACTATAGGTGGCGCCACACATTTCGACCTGATGTATTTTTGTACAGTAGCAATATATAAGATGTGTTGTATTTTGTTGTTGTTTGTATTTATTAGAATACTTCATAACAAAAACATGAACATTTTGTTTTAAGAAACGAAAAGCAAAATAATTATACAAAATGAAAAAAAAAAATCATTTTAAAGACAGATGGAAATATTATAAATGATTAGATAAGTATTTATGCACGCATTACTTTAAATTAGATTTAATGTTTGTGTTAATAATTGATATCCATCCCATGATGAATATATTGTGTCGAAAGGAAATCATTTGTGTGGCATATATAGAGATATGTTTACTCATTACTGTTCAGCAATATGATAGTTGAATGAATTTAACATTATTTTAGATTTTCTGCTAATTTCTGTTGTTGTTTAAGTTCATATTTGTCACATAAATAGCAAAATGTGTTTGGGTCATTATATTAGTTTTTAAAAACAAATCAAAATGATGTAACACACAAAGTCAGTCATTGATACCATTGTTCTGTTATGTGCTTGCCCAACAAGGCAATTTGCGTCGTATTGTGTTCAACTTTGATACAGAAGTGGCCAAACAGTTTTTATACTTAGGGTTAAGATTAATCTGAGCAACAATTATCTTGCAAGGACGCCCTCAAACAAAAGCAAATCAATTAATTCCCAAATAAGTCTATGTGTAGCCTGTACCTAGGCATGCCAGAAGAGAAAATGACTTAGGACATAAGCACAGACGAGACAGAAGTGATTGATGAGAAAAGATCAAAGAAAGAGAGATATAAAATGAGAGAGAGAGAGAGAGAGAGAAGAGGGAAGAGTTATTGAATACAATATCTCAATTTGTAGAACGAGGTTATTTGGTGACCGAGCTGAAAACTGTCTAGGCTTTTTTTATTTTTCGTTTTATATTTCATGATCCTTCTTGAAATAGTGTTTTACGGTTTACAGAGATAGGATGACTTATGTTTCACTGAATTAACATAAACTATACTTGTTCATGTATGTTCAACAGTTCAAGTATCATGATTAATACATGTTCACTTCATTGAAATGTCATGTAAGATACCATACTTAATGTTTTCTTTGAATCTTCGAAGACACCACAGTGCCGATCTAAAATGAGATGTGTAAGAAGTGTAGAAAGCCACAATTTTGAGGAGTGCGCCAATAAAGACAACCAAAAATGTGTAAACTGTGGAGCAGAGCATTCTACCGCTTATAATGGATGCACAGAAGCAAAAAAGCAAAACAAGTACAACACATCAAAATCACACAAAAACCCACATATGCACAAGCATCATAAATATTGACAAATAAACCATGTGGGTAAGTGCAAAAACAGACAGGAATGGACAAGTGATAGAGCAATTCATGAATCATCATAATCTAACTATTTTGAATGAGGGTGAAGGAACCAGATTGGATCCACGAACAGGAAAACTGTCATGCTTAGATATATGTATAACCACTTCTTCACTGGCATGTACTTGGAGAGTGATGAAAAGCCTTTTTGGAAGTGATCACTTCCCAATAAATATCCAAACAACTTTAGATGGGAAAAGCTCTGAATATAAAGATGCTTCAATAAGAAGTGCAGATGATTTTATTTCCTTTAAACATATAAATTTGAAACAAAAATTGATAAGAAATTTGAAGAGATGATTAGAAATGATCTCATACTTATTGCTCATGATATACAGAAAATATATGATAATTTCATGAAATATTTAAAACTATGTATAAAAGAAACTGTACCGAAAAGGAGAAATGTTAAACAAAATCCGGTACCTTGGTGGACCAAAGAATGCACAGAGAAAATCAAAGAGAGAAATAGAATGTGTAATAAGATGTCACAGAAAATAGGTTTAGAAAAGAAAGCAGAAGCACAGCGTGTGCTCCGCCAAGCAGAAAGAAATTACTGTCGAGCATTTTGCACGAAGCTTGATCAGTGTGAGCCAGAATCAAAGATATGGGCTTGTATAAAACGACAGAATGGTGTACCAACAACAAAAACAAAAAATACGTCAACATTGCTTGAAAATGGTAAAGATATTGTTTCCGATGAGGAGAAAGCAGATGTCTTTGGAAATTACTTTAAAAAATAGGAATAAAAGACAGAGATACAAATAAGAAATTACCGGTCGCCGCAATTCATATTCTGAATGTTGGACATTATAAATGAACCCTTTTTTTTTATATAACAGAATTGGAAAAGGCAGTGCAATGGCGGAAAAGTACTGCCCCAGGTAAAGATAATATACCGTACGTTGTGTATGAACATCTGCCAAAAGCAATCAAGGAAATCATGTTCTTCTTCTTCTTATCGAGTCACTTCACAAGTCCCGTCCAGTGGTCCACACAGGCTTTGGCACGGCAATTCACGGCTTCCAGTTCATCTTGGGTGAATGGCTCTGGCAGGAGTGGGCAGACTAGCAGGTGATCCATTGTCTGTTCTTGGTCGCATGCACATGCTGTTTGCTCGTGTCCTAGACCCCACCTTTGCATTAGGACTCTGCATCGTCCGTAGCTGGTTCTTAGGCGGTTGAGGCTTAGCCAGGTAGGCAAAGTCTCACTGGAGCCGGTTGCGAGGGATTCCTTTGGGCTGAGGGAGAGTTTATGTGGAGTGGTCTGGAAGTGGTTAGACCACAGAGTCATCCTTCGGTTGTGAGGGCTGGTATTAAGGGGCTCTACAGAGTGCAGAAAGCTGTGTCTGGATTTGAGCCGCTTGCCCACTTAATGTTGTTCGAAGAGTGGGTGGAGTGGATTGTTTTCTTTGTCCTTTTCTTTCTAGGGCAAGACCAACCTTCTGACTTGTGGAGGGGCAATACCGCAGAGCAGATAGATGTCTTCTACTTTAGTTGGCCGAAGGCAACCAGTGATCGCTCTGCAAAATGAATTAAAAGCTGGGTCGATCTTGGGTGCATGGGCCGACCTACTCCATACTGGTGATGCATACTCCGCAGCAGAGAAGCGAAGCGCAAGGGCTGTCGTCCGGATTGTTCTGGCATCAGTCCCCCATTTGGTGTTGGCTTGCTTCTTGAGGATGCTGTTGCCGGGCTCCGACTTTTGCCTTTGTGTTGGCAATGCGGTTCTTGTAGGGTTGGGAGTGTACTTTAGCCTTTTCCCATACCAGCTGATCTTTAGTTGATGGTTGGCATCCCTGTTTTTGAGGTGGAATGCGCTTATCTGAGTTTTATCAGGGTTAGCTCTCAGGTGGTTGGTCGCATAGTATGAGATGATAATGGCCAGGGCATCACTGAGGGACTCCTCCAGCTTCACAAAAGACTGGTTCTGGGTGGCGATGCAGAGATCATCGGCGTAGAGGAAGCTCCTGGTGTTTGGGTGGATCGGTTGGTCGTTTGTGTACACGTTAAAAAGCAGCGGTGCAAGCACACTTCCTTGTGGTAGGCCACTTTTCTGTCTGCGCCATCTGCTGCGATTGCCATTGAGAACCACAAAATATCGCCGATTGGACAGCAACGTCTGGATGAGTCCAGTCAGTCTCACGTCCCTTGTCAGCTCAAAGATCTTCCTGGTAAGGATTCTATGGTTCACGGTGTCGTAGGCAGCAGAGAGATCAACGAAAGCAATTCCGGTGATTAGCCTACTCTCATACCCGTTCTCAATGAACTGAGTGAGGTTTAGGAGTTGGTCAGTGCATGATTTTCCTGGCCTAAACCCTGCTTGTTCCGGAATGAGATGTTCATCCACGAATGGGACGATGCGGTTGAGGATAAGCCGCTCGAACAGCTTATATGTATGGCACAGTAGGGAGATAGGCCTGTAGCTCTTTGGACTGGCTGCGTCTTTGTCAGGCTTCAACAGGGCAATAACTTTGGATTTCCTCCAGAGCTTAGGGATGTTGTTGGTGCCAAAACATTCGTTGAACATTTTGAGAAGCCAGTTGAGGGCACCTGGTCTAAGTTGTTTGATCTGCTCGCAGAGGATGTCATCAAGTCCAGCAGCTTTGTTGTTTTTCATTGCTTTGATGGCAGCAAGCAGGTCGTTCATGGTGAACGGTCTAGTGAAGCCTGGGACATCTTGAGAGATTGGAGCGTCTGGGACCTTAGGGAGTCTGGCTCTTCTGGGGTGATGGTCAGGGTGTCCCCGGTCATTGACTAGGAATTGGTGGGCAACTTGGTTGGCAGTGACTTGAGATCTTGGTTGGGCCTTTGTATAGTCGTTGCCCAGTATCCGGATCCTTTTCCATGCCTTCCTGCTGCTATGCGTCATGTTAGTGGATTGTATGAATTCCTGCCACTTCCTCCTTCTAGATTCATCAGTCGGTGCTGAGAGTAAGGGATTGGGTCGAGAACGACTTTCTCGCACTGGTTAGCAATCCTGGTAGATGTAAATATCCGGTAAGGGTTGTGGCCACGTATCCACCTTGCACTGTTGAAAGAGGCAGGGAGCTTAGCGTCATGAATGAGGGACAGCTGGTGAGCATCTGCCCATGTTTCAACTAGTTCACCATCTTCGGTCATTTCTCTATATCCCCAGGTAGTGCCGTGGCTGTTGAAATCACCAATGACCACATTCATCCTGCCGTCAGTAGCTCTGCCGGGCAGGTCGAAAGGCTCAAGAGGTGGCTTGTACACGGAGCTTATGGTGATTCCCATTAGGCCAATAGAAAGGACTTCAATGTTATTGCTGTCTGATAGGTAGGATTTGTCCACAGCAAGACCATTAGGGGCACAGATTGCACTTTCGTATTGGTCATGTGGTCTCTCTGCGATGAGGGTCGTTCCGGAGATACGAGGGCGAATATCATGTTGAATATCATTAACTTAATATGGGAAACCGGGGAAATTCCAATTCAACTAAAGCATTATGTAATAATCCCTATTCTCAAACATGGAAGATTGCTTTAACATCATGTTTTGCCAAGATTATCGAACGAATTATAAATGAAAGACTGCAATGGTATGTTAAAAAGCATTAATTGTTACCCATTTTCTAAGTGGATTTAGTAAAGGTCGTAGTGTTACGGACAATATTGTTTAATTAGAAAACGACATTCAAGAGAGCATAAACTGTAACGAACACGCAATAGCAGTTTTCTTGGATGTCGAGAAAGTGTTCGATTCTGTTTGGATAAAGGGACTTGTTTTTAAATTAGCAAAAAATGGAATAGAAGGGAACATGTTAAGGTATATAGAAAATTATCTAACAGCACGAAGTTTTCAAGTACGAATTGGCGAAACAGCATCTAGAACTTATAAAACGCATAACGGGTTACCAAAAGGGCTTGTTTTATAAGTCCTCTTTTATATAACATAATGATGAGTGATATACCGACAGACCAAGATGTAAGAATATCTATGTATGCATATGACACGAGGAATGTTTTCCTTTAAACCTGAGTTCCTGCAAAAGAAGTGAGTTTGCTCAAAGTATAAATATCAGATGAAATTTAACCAGTTTAATTTACATTAGTAACAAGGTTAATTGAACAATATAGATTAACGATAGTTAACACGACATAGAAAAGCAATTTCATGGTCATTTAGATAATACAGTCATAAATGCCGTGTTTAATTATTAGCAAATGCTAAAATGTCAGTAGACAAGATATATAGCAAATATTTCAAGCAAGAGTTATATAAAATGATTGTTCTCTTGATAGGCAATTTATGAGTACTTTTCTGAGGTCAAGTTGAATGTAGTTCTTTTGATGAATGGGAAAATAATCAATGCTAGTTTTGCTTGTTTAAATATTACAAGGTGAGGTTGAGCTTTTGTATTGAATATGTAATACAGTATTATAAACATTTATTTATAAGTTCAATTAGCAAAGGTGAATAAAAACCCTGCTTTTATAGACTATATAAGGTCTAGTGATTTAGTTTTGTCCCTTTGGTTGTCAAGTATTGAACAAGTGTGTTCAACTGATGCTTAGGAAAGAAAGCAGTTATTTTAATCCGGTTAGAGTTGTTGAGAACAAATATAGCATGTGTGTTACAAGAAAATCCTTATTCGTCTAATACGAAAGAGAATCTTTACGAGGATAAAGAACGTAGCTATAGAGATTGATTACATAAGTCATTTATTATGACAGTTACATTAGTATGCGAAATGACACACCATGCAGGCACTAAAGTAAGTATTCAGTGGCAATATATTATACAGATGATTTGCAGACTTAGTTAATTCTTACTAGGTATAAATGAAAACACAAGCAGAGAAATTTTAAGTGCAATACACAAGTATTTATTTACATGTGCTAATGTCTGTATGTATTACTGTTATTTATTTTATACAGATTGAATTGTTACTACGACTTCTAAAGAATAAAGCTCACCAGAAGTCAAATCCAGTTTACGTAGACTGAGTTCATTGGGGGGGGGGGGGGGGTAATCTTGGGGTTAAGAGCCTATCTAGAATGGCCTGAAGTATGCTACATATGGTAGCTACTTGTGTATTACAATTCCCTTGGGTGGCCTTTATAGACAGGTTTCACTATACCCCAGGGGTACAGGCTTTGTAATAAAATGTACATATTATTTTTTCAAAATGTTTATGGTAAACAAAGGTATCACCCATCACCAATTAAATGACTATAAAATACACAGACTGATGCATAGATAGAAAATAAAGCAAAATATGTCTCATTGGATTCATTCAGCTGTAGTAGTGTTCAATTAAATATAACTATCAACTTGTGCACTGCCTATACCGGAGTGTTGACTCAGTCAGTAGAGCGTCCGCCTCACAACCGGGAGGTCGTGGGTTCGAACCCCGGCCGCGTCATACCAAAAGACGTTAAAAGACGGTAAAAGATGGGAGTTGTTGCTACCTTGTTTGGCGTTCAACAATAAGGGATATAGCAACGTCGATCTGGCGCTGCTCAGTGGCTGCCGGGCTCACGATCAATAGGGCAAAAAGAATTTCCGTTTCGGTTTAATAAAATTTGGAGTGGAATATTAGGCTATCATTATTATTATTATTATTATTATTATTACAAACATTGTTACAAAACTTTCTAGCTCCCATACCTTGACGATAGATATTCACAGGGTTACAGATTTCTATGATAAATGTACATGTATATACCCACTATTTCCCATAAAATATATTCTCTATACTTCTCCAAATTGTGCAAATGACAGAGAGGTCAAAGGTCATGGAAACCTACATGTAGTATTGACAACAACAACAACAACAACTACGTGATAACACATAATTCAAATGTCAAAGTTTGGTATGAAAGACTAGGGATAAACACACAGGGTGATGATGATTAAACCTCTAGCCCGGCCTTTTAGCATTAACCGTTTTAGGACAGGATTTATATCAAGGGCTAAATTGATCACATGTTTTTTAAATTGGCAACGATAATGTTTTCCTGTTATTTCCACATTGTTGCAATATAATATAATGTTTATAAGAACTATATTAAAATTTATTTGTACAGACTTTGCCAAAAAGTTTAGAATACTGCCTATTTTGATTGAAAGTGAAAGATTACTATCGTTTGTTAATATGTAAAAAGTCAAAAGAACCAAATATCATTTACTTTTGGAATCTCTTTTTAGATTTGGACAATGACTTTGTATGGAAGGATGTATTTTTATTTAAATTAAAGCAAATTCGTAATAATAAAGTTAAACAATTTAATTTCAAGATGATTCATAGGTTTATTGCCTCAAAAGAAAACTGATATAAATGGCAAATTGTTAATAATAATTTATGCAACTCTTGTGGACAAGTTGACTCAACTTTTCATTTTATGTTATATTGCAAGGATGTGACTTTGTTTTGGAAAATAATATGTAATATTATATTTAATCTATTCCAAATAGAAATACAAATAGACCAGAAGATAATAGTTGTAAGTAAGGATATTGGAAATAAGAAATAATCACTTCTGAATATTATTTTAAATTATGCGCAATATGCAATTTATAAATGTTACGTTAAGAATATTGTTAATGGTTCTGTTTACTACCCACATACTATGTTTTTTTAATTCAAGTCGTTGCTAAGATTATTTTTAAGATATGAATGTGTTAGCAAAGAAAATATTAGTAAGCTGGAAGAATCGTTGAATATACTTTAATCTTTAGCCTATGTTCTTTTTCACTCAATCATTGAGTTATTAATGTACATATGTATTACTATTATGGAACTAAAAACCTCGCTTGAGGATAAGAGGAAAAAAAAAAGGATTCAGAACCTTTCAAATTGTTTCCAGTTTGAGGATTTTAAAGATTACTTTCATATCTAAAATTGCTGGCATCAAACGCAATATAGTCATGCAAAAATAATGGATGCAGTGTATGCAGAAATCTTTGCTCTTTCTACTCAGGCATATGGTCTATTTGTCAGGATTCTGAATCAAAATTTATTGAGCCAAGCCACTGAAAGGGTTAAGGCAAGGCTTCACAATAACAGGTGCCCTGGGCACATGACGTGGGCGCCCCAAATTTAAGTCTGGACCATATTGCTCCGATTGTCTCATTTTCGCTCGCGTGAACATTGCCAGCACAAACCACTGACCTCTGCCTCCTGAACGGATCATCGCCCATTCCATTCACTATACGTTAATACGTACTATAAAGGCTGTATTGTCTGACCGTTCATGAATATTCATGTTTTTGCTAAACTCGGCAAAATGTTTGCTTTTACTAAATGGAAAAATTACGGTGGGGGGTTGGATGAAATGGACATAATGAAATAGGCAGAAGTGATCTATGATAATTCATGCTTTTTATGTTTCGTGTGCTCGACCTATAATCTTCAAATCGCTTGGTAAACTGAGTCCAAAGTTAGACTTGTTTCACATGTGTATTATAGGCAATGACGAGCTTGCAACCTATTTTGAAAAATTACGGTGGGTGAACTTTCAAAAGTCAATGAGACATGAGGGCTCCAATGAAAGAGCTAGTGATAACGTACGTCGGGATGGATGTGCTTTTCGTTTAAACAAAAAATGAATTTTTAACGATTTTTTAAAAAAACGTCCATAGGCTAACATGTTAGGCTGCCGACTCAGATCATGCTCTGACGATAGGGGGCGTTGTGAAATGAGACTAACCGGAGCCATATGCCCCAAAATTCAAAATTCAAACACACCAGGGGCCCGTTTCATAAAACTTGTTATCTATAACAAATGCTAAATTTATATGACAAATTTGCTCTCAGCCAATCAGATGTCATGATTTCAGTAGCTTATAACAGTAGCTTGTAACAGTAGCTTATAACAGTAGCTTATAACAGTAGCTTGTAACAGTAGCTTATAACAGTAGCTTGTAACAGTAGCTTATAACAGTAGCTTGTACCTTGTTATTGATATCAAGTGTTATGAAACAGGGCCCTGATGAAATGGAAAGATGCATACTCCACTCTTTTAATGAAAAAAAAAGACTCCCCTTAATACAGCTTGCATGACCTTACATTGAAATCAAATAGAGATGAAAGTATCAAAAACCACAACCAAAACACTTCTTTTAAACTTCACCTCTAATGATGCCGATATTTTTGCCTCGAGATGAAAACATATCTGTCTCATAATAGTAGTGTTTCCATTTAGGAGAAGGCACATTTCATTTTGAATCCAACCTATATTAATTCATATAGTCTGTGGGGCTTTGAACGCTACAGCTGTACATCTTGTAGTTCAAAATGCGTAAACATGCTAAGGTCTAATTTAAAAAAAAGACCAAACTATACACAAATATACCGAAACCCCCTTCCCTCAATAACATCATAAACTTATGAGTACTATCTAAATAAAATAAAAAAATCAATACCTGTAAGTGTATACTAACCTGAATTTCATGAATACATTAAAGAATAAAGTGATTCAAGTTTTCTAGAGCTTTCAATTATATGCGTGGTGAATGTATTCCTTAAAATCAACCCAAATTGAAATTTTATTGATAAAGAAATCATGAAGATTTTTACTTTTTACTTCCTCAAAGGAAGGGGGTATTTCAGTAATGCAGGGAACAAGATTCATTAGCCTCATGTCAGCATTGACCCCCAGGTCGATTCGACTGATGAATTACGGACTGCAGTCCACTTCATCCTCTCCTCCTGAACAGTCAGGCCATAAGTCACACCTGTATTGGTGGGTGAAACACTCGCCATCGTTGCAGGTGAACAGCCTTGGACCACATTCACCTGCAGGTAGAAGATGGGCGAGAGAGAGGGAGGAAGGGAGAGAGGGAGGGAGGGAGGGAGGGAGGGAGGGAGAGAGAAAAGGAAAGAAAGAGAGTGAGAGAGAGAAAAGGACAACAAAGAGAGAGAGAGAGAGAGAGTAACGAATGTTTGAAATATGCCATCATTAAATCTATGCCAATCTGAAACTGGCAATTTAATCAGTGGAATGTGACATACTTGTAGTTGTGGACATCTCAACAATTATTTCTGTTTTTCTCTGAAGTGAATTCTCCTTTGGGGCACTGCTCATAATATATCATGGATAGCACATTTTTTAGGTCCGATAAAAAGACAAGACCCTCCTTTGCCCTGAATTATAAGGAGTTGCGATTGATTCGAATCAATCGAAACTCTTTATAAGACCGGGCCCTGATTTTATCAATTATGTGTGTTGAAACAAATGGGAATGGTGCCTGGCACTACGTCACATATACCAAACGTTGTATCATTGTGTTCATGTAACATTACATTAATTGTAAGTTACCATTTATTGTCAAGTTACGATTAATTCTAACTTTCATATGTTTGTAGAGTATAAGTATAATGATTTATTATCCATATCAGGAAATTTGGTTTCCACTGGTTACAATGTAATACAAAACAAACATATAAATAATGATATTACAGGACAGTGGTAAACATACACAAATGATAAACATACATAATAAAGGAGGTAATAAATGAGTAAGCCAAGGTATACATTGAGCACGCTATTGTTCCCGCCCGGCAGGCGACCCGAGCAAGCGGCCCGTTGATTGGTTGAGCACCCGTGTGCTTCGGCCAATAGGCCTTTTCCGTTATTGTTCTAATTATTGATCGAATTAGTTGACCGTCGGTCCACCCGTAGAGTATAAAACACGCTTGCCCACATTATATTTTATCACCTGACGAAGTGTTGCAGCGGCACAAGAAACGTCGTGATCTTTTAGATCCCTTGTTGACCATACATTGCGAGACAAACGAATATTACTAGCGATATTATTTTCGATACCTTATCCGCAATGAGTAAAATATTTAGCATCATTATTATTTTTAACGTTATTGATGTCAAATAGTTACTGGCTTAATTGGTAATTGATAGTTTGATACACGATTCATGGCATATGTTTGACATTTATATTAATACATTGACATGGTAAGTTCATAGTAGTCAACGTTTTGCTTTAGAATTGAACAGATGAATGGAGTCGGGGATAAAGGATCTTCTGAAACGTGCACGTTGGGTTTGCGCTGTGCACAGGCGTATTCCAGATCTGTTATATTAATTGAAGTGCTCATTCAGTGGGTGCGAGGGGTCATGCATTATTTGTTTTATTTTAGAAAGGGCATCTTTCTGGTACAGATCTTGTATGGATGGTAGATCAGCTCCTGTGATACGTTTTGCTGCCTTTCTGGGACGTTCGAGCAGTTTCTTGGCAGCAATTGTGGCGTTTGCATAATAGCAAATTAGGTTGAAGTTAGGACACTCTGAATTAGGGACTTAAAAAATAGTTCTATCAACTTACTTTAAGTTTGTCATTACCCTAACAAAGTATAGTCTCTGGTTTCCTTATTTTTTAAATATTTCTACAGTGTTCTTTGGGCAATCAAGTGACTTTGAGATAGCAGTACCTAAATACCTATACTCTGTAACTTGTTAAATCGGGTATGATCGAAGGGGTTTCGACGAAAATCAATTATTGCCTCTTTTGTTTTAGCTACGTTTAGTTTCAGGAAGTGGTCATTGCAACATCTTACAAACTCATCTATAGCCTTAACGTATGGGTCTACATCTTTAGAAAAGTAACCTGTAATAACAGTACCATCCGCATATTTGATGATGCTACACTCCCTTACATTACATAGAGAGTCACTTGTGTAGAGGGAGAAGAGCGCAGGGGAGATGACAAAGCCCTGGGGCGCCACTGTATTCACAATTTTTGGACAGGATAAGGCGTTACCTAAGACCACTCTCTGTGGTCTTTCACTTAAAAAACTCTGTATCCACAGACTTAAGTGGGGTGGGAAATCCATATCAACGAGTTTGTCTATCAGAAGGTGGGGGATAATAGTGTTGAAAGCACTAGAAAATCCACGAAAGTGGATCTAACATAGGTCTTAGCCTTGTCTAAAGGGGCATATACCTTTAATGTTAACACTGCATCATCAACTCCTCTCTTACATCTGTATGCAAACTGCATGGGGTCAATGTAGGGGGTTGTGTATTTAAGAAGGTACTTCATTATGATTTTTCGAAACATTTTATGACACTGCAAGTGAGTGAGATGGGTCGAAGATCATTAAGCTCATTAACTTTCTTTCCTTTTGGAATTGGTCTTATCCAGGATGTTTCCCAAAGAGTCGGGATGTATCCCCTTTCCAGTGAATGTTGGGAAAGTTCATTAAATACCACGGCTAACTGATCCCTACAAAGCTTCAGCACTTTGTTACAGATACCGTCAGACCCCGGGGCTTCATTCAAGTGCCCCAAAACATCGCCTAACATTATGCTCAGAGATACAAATTGTAGACAAGTAGTTTAAAGGAGCTACACAAAGAAAATTCACTAACAACTCATAATTAGAACAAATTACATATGGATGGAAAGATTTTCTCTTGAAAAACACGAACAATTTGCTGAGATATCATGGAAAGGCGTAAAATGCATTTTTTTAAGACCCTCCTTAGACCCCCGAACGCCCCTGAACGTAAGTCAAACACACAAGCGTAGCGAGCTCTGAATTGTGACGTCACACACTGGACGAACAGCTCAGTGCCGTGTAGCAGTATGCAGCTAGCCAGTCGTGTCCCGTATGTGACCTCACAAATATTAACGCTATACAAAGGACCGCTGAAGGCAGAAAATCTGGATCTCAAAACTAAAATTTTTGAGAGTTGATTACTGCGGGCCCCAAACATATTTTTAAGAGAAGAGTTGTTGTATTTGATCGGCAAGGCATCAATTCAAAACACTTTTGATTTCTTCGTGTGGCTACTTTAATCATTTGACTAGAAATGCAGTGGTCGTTGGTTCATGTCCCGGCACAGCACTTATATCGATGAGCAAGGCATGCTACATTGTTCCTCTCCACCCACGTGAGAGCCCGTAAAAAAAAGAAGCGACCAGCTGGAATGCTCCCCAGGGAGTGGAGAATGTGCACTTTCATGCGCAGAAAAGTAATTGAATCCAGTGACCAGGGTAATAAGAATACCATTCAGTTAATGGAAATGCGCTATAAGAAACCAATATCATTATTATTATCATTATTACAGGCCCTACGTGACATGAATATGTATATTAACGAATTATAAGTCTTACCTCCTTCCGGCGCTGTACAAATCCTTTCATCCGAGTCATCACCAGTCACCGGGCAATTACGAAAATAATTACATGTGAGGTTGTAAGAGATGCACCCACCAAGCTCACATGTAAACTCATCACTGGCGCATGTTGGTTCTTCAAATATAAAACATTAAGAAGAAAAAGATTACATTTCAGATATAAAAAGGTAGTTAGAGGGCAGGAATAACGCGCTTTTTGTGGCAGTTGTCCACTACATGCAGCTGTGATGCGAGTCAAGACGGGATGCATAAGCAGAACGAGAGACAGAGAAAGAGAGAGAGAGAGAGAAGTGAATCTGAATAAACCATGTCCATCTTTGTTGCATTACGTGTATCGTCATAATAATAATAATAATAATAACAACAAATAATAACAATACAAATCAACAATAATACTACTGCTACTACTTCTACTAATACTACTACTACTACTACTACTACTACTACTACTACTACTACTACTAATCATAACAATAATAATAATAATATGTTTTGTTTTGTTTACCCATGGTAGCCTCATCAGTATTGATATTGTTCTCTGTGAGGGCCCTGCAATCATATCATTACCCGGTTTTAACCGAGCTACATGTACCATGAAAAGGTGCTCAAGCATTCAAGGAATTTCTCTACCAGGTAACTATTTCCCTCACCTGGGTGGAGTGTGGCAAATGTAGATTAATATCTTGCCAAAAGGCATCAGTGCCACGTGGGAACTCGAACCGTGAACCATGCGCTCTACAGTGCGGTATTAGGGACTTTTAGATTCATACGAAGACAATGGGGATTGCTACGGTCGACGTCCTTATAATGCACTGCTTGAATGGACGTCACACGTATCAGTCCACGCAAATCTAAAAGTCCGTAATGTATCCACAAGACTAGGACGTACACCACTGCATTTGGCATCTCATGCCAGAGCTTTGCAAAAGAAACATTAAAATCCTCAAATTTACACTGTTCATACAAGCGAAACATTTTTCCTTGCTCATTGCATTGACAATGCTTTAACTTCTCAACACAAATACTGTCTTACGATTTTTTGTGTGGATACATTACTTACATGTATCAGAACAAAAATTTAGCTATTAAAGCCTATCTGCACTAGTTAAGCCAGGAGGGATTAGACCTCCCTACTTGGTCACTGACAGGTGGTTATCTCACCAAATCAGCTCTCAATTAACATAAGAAAAAGGGGATCATGGGAGACCAATAGGTACCGCTTAGGCATTGTTTTGTTATATGGCAAGTAGCTCTAAGTAGTGCAGACAGGCTTTAAAGCCCATCTGTACTAGTTTGACTAGGGGGATGAGACCTCCCAGCAAGGTCACTGACAGGTGGTTATCTCATCAAATCAGCTCTCAATTAATATAAATAAAAGGGGATCACCCAGGACCAAAATCCATTTCAAACCAATTGGAGCAAAACCAATTGAAACCAGTTGCTAACTGTTTTTGTAATAGGGAAATTGGAACTGGTTCCGGTTGAAACCAGTAGCCAACTGGTTCCAGTTGAAACCAAATTGAATACAGCCACCTGGATTCAGTTGAAACCAATTGAACATTTCCAACTGGTTCCAATTGAAACCAATTGAACATTCCCAACTGGTTCCAATGGAAACCAATTTGATACTTGCAACTGGATCCAGTTGAAACCAATTGAACATTACAGACTGGTTCCCATTAAATACAGTTGATATTTCAAGTTGATATTTCCAGTTGATATTTCCAGTTGATTTGCCAGTTGATTTACCAGTAATCAACCGATATTGTGATAATCAATAATCAATATTGGCATCTGGCCATTTTGTGAGTTAGAATACTGGAGCTCGTACATACATATATACACAATTATACATTTTGTTTCCTGGTTAGTAATAACATATATCAATATATCTATTTTTACGTCTTAAATTAGATGAAAAACGTGATCAGACATATAAAATATATTTGTCAATTATTGACTAAGAAAATATAAATCACAAAATTGATGTGCATTGTCACATTTGCTTGGCAGATCATGATAATTATATTTTCTGTGAAAACATGCAAATTAGTCATGAATATGCATAAGATACATTGAACTGGTTTGTCAATTGGTAAGTCAACTGGTAATCATCTACTGGTTTTCAACTGGTAAATCAACTGGTAATATCAACTGGTCTCAGATTCCAACCGGTTTCAACTAGAATTTCGACCTGGGTGGAACCAATTTGGGTAACTGGAAATATTCTTACTGGTTCCAGTTGCACTTCTAACTGGAACCAGTTGGGTAACTGGAAACCGCCTTCTAACTGGAACCAATTGGGTAACTGGAAATAAACTTGCTGGTTCCAGTTGCACTTCTAACTGGAACCAGTTAAATACAAGATTCAACTGGATCCAGTTGCAATCTCCAATTGGTTTGAACTGGAATTGACACACCATCCAAACTGTTTCCAGTTAAGGCAATTGGTTTCAACTGGAAAATTTGTATTCCTATTGAAACCAATTGAAACCAGTTGGAGATTTTAACTGTTTTCAATTTGATTTTGGTCCTGGGCATGGGGAACCAGCAGGTACCGCTTAGGCACTGTTTGCTATATAGAGGCCGGCGCAAGTAGCTACAAGTACTGCATACAGGCTTTAGAGCATAAAACAACAACAACCCGAAACGGGATGGTAGTTCCAAACAGACCTCATGTAAGTTTTGCATGCCCTCAAAACCATTCAATATTATTAATAAAATTACCTTCCACAGCTGACAGCTCAATGAGGAAACCACGTGATTGACTGAAGAAATTTGAGTGGAATTCAATAGCCATCGTGTTGCTGCCCTCTGAAAGTACCTCTGTCTCTCCCGCGATAACTTCTGAATTAGAGCTCAACGATCTGATGAGAGTGGACGCCTCCGATTCAGTATCATGACCGTTCGTGAAGAGAACAACCGACGTGTAGCTGACATGGAAGTCTAATATTCGTGCCCGGACTATCATGCCTTCGGGTACGGTGATGTAGGTCACTGTATAATCATGCATCGGGTAGTCATTGGGGTAGTTGGGAGACGATATGTTCATCGGGTCAGTAAGATCATATGTCACTGAAAAAAGAAGAAATATACATGTTTAATATAATATGGAAATTGATGCATATGCATGTGGATGACCATGGGTGTCGATCCCGGGGGGGGGGGGGGATGGGGGGATATATCCCCCCCAATATTTCAGGTGGGGGGGAGGATGGCCTGTACAATCATCCCCCCCAATAATTCACCATCAAAAAAAATAAATAAAAATAATAATGATGAGAGCCCGATGAGAGTTGTTAATGGTTATTACTCGCAAGATGACTATCAATATACACATTTTGATATCTCATTTTCATAATACATACATATATAAATAAAACATGAAGTAAATGAGACAACCGTATATGAGACAATAATAAATTGAATTCTCGCTCATACGGCTCCATCAGGAATGGATGAATTTATTCAATTTATTCAATCAACAGCATCATAAATGTTAAGCGCGAAGCGCAAATGTGAAAAAAAGAAGTAGAGAGACAGAGAGGATATTAACCCAGGTAGCAAGCCCACGTGGGACCTACATGGGTCCCATATTCTCTGAAACATGGGCCCCATATGGAAAACCATTTGGGGCCCTAAGGCATATCTGCACCCAAGATGCATATGGGACCCATTTGGGTAAACCCATATAAGACAGATGGGACCCAGATGGGACCCATACCAAACTGGGACCAAATGGGTATGCCCAGCTTAATCCCATCTGGTACCCATATTGGTTAACCCAGATTTTCCCGATGTGTTACCCATATGGGCTTATTCATATTTTACCCATCAACTACAATACTTGTATTTCTCGAAGTTTCACTTTCCTATAATATCAGCTAAAGAGATCAGAGGTTTAACATTTCCGGGGAAACTAAATTCAAACAAGGAATTAAGAGTCAACAACGGCACGACGAATCGTCTTCCTTTCTCTATATTTCAATAAAACGCCCAAAATTCCGCGCTTCGCGCGGGAGGGGGGAAAAACTGAATTCAGATAAGGAATAAGAGTCGAGAACGGTACAACAAATCGTTTGCTTTTTCTCATAAATTAAAGGGATAGTCCACCCCAGGATTTTCTTTAGCTGACGATATAGACCTAATAATACCATGAAGAATGATACAAGTCTCATTAAAATCCATGATCACATAACGAAGATATATCGACTTTTTTATCGAAAATCAGCCGCCCCCCAAATGCAAATGCGTTACATGGGCATGAAACGATCGCCAAAAAATAACCGATAGTATCGAAATTGTGACGTATGTTGCGAGCTGCCTTCTTATTTCGCAGACATTCACTTTCGCTTTCACTTTCATTCATGATTCGTCGTGTCAGTGCGATAACAGTGTACCGCGAGCGAAAGTGAATGTCTGCGAAATAAGAAGGCAGCTCGCAACATACGTCACAATTCATGCCCATGTAACGCATTTGCATTTGGGGGGCGGCTGATTTTCGATAAAAAAGTCGATATATCTTCGTTATGTGATCATGGATTTTAATGAGACTTGTATCATTCTTCATGGTATTATTAGGTCTATATCGTCAGCTAAAGAAAATCCTGGGGTGGACTATCCCTTTAAGGAAACGTCAAAGCTTCCGTGTTTCGCGCTAAAGGGGGAAACTGAATTCAGACAATTAGGGCTTATTAAGAGTCGCGAACGGTACAACGAAACGTCTGCTTTCTCTCATAATTTAATGAAACGTCAAAGCTTCCGCACTCTGCGCGGGAGGGGGGGGGGGGGAACTGAATTCAGATAAATAGGGCTTAATAAGAGTCGAAAACGGTGCAACAAATCGTCTGCTTTCTCTAATAATTTAAGGAAACGTCAAAGCTTCCGCGTTTCGCGCTAAAGGGGTAAACTGAATTCAGACAAAATAGGGTTAAGAGTCGCGAACGGTACAACGAAACGTCTGCTTTTTCTAATAATTTAACGAAACTTCAAAACTTCCGCGCTTCGCGCGGGAGTGGGAAACTTCATTCAGACAAGAATCAAGAGTCGAGCACGGTTCAACGAATCGTCTACTTTCACTAATAATTTACTGAAACGTCAATGCTTTCGCGCTTTGCGCGGGAGGGGGGAAACTTCATTCAGACAAGGATTAACAGTTGAGAACGGTACAATAAATCGTCTTCTTTTCTTAGTAATTTAAGGAAGTTCTAAGCTTCCGCGCTTCGCGCGGGAGGCCTATCACCCACACCCCTTATTCGCGCGCTCTTTAAGTGATTCACTTGCTCACTACCGCCCCTCCCTAAAATAAGATCCTAGCTCCGCGCCTGCATTTAAAATATATAGCTATGATGCTGACTAAGTTGACGAAATAATTCGTATATTTATGTCGTCGAGGAAAATGACCATTTGCGCATACGCAAGTACTATAGAAAGTCCACAGGAAAAACAATTTAGCCTTCGGCCCCGGGTTTATAGGGTTAAATTTGTAGATATTGGGACATTTAATTTTGTCGGTAATTGGTGGCTAGTTTTGTCGGTAATCGTTGGCCTCTACACCCCCCCCACTGAAAAAAGTCTAGCGACGCCCCTGGGTAAGCCTACACTGCAGGCAAGAGTCAGGACTAACATTTAGCATGTTATTAATTTTATTACCAATCTTATATTCTCTGAAATGTTATCTTTATTGAGGGTGAATTGAAAAAGTTAATAACTTGGAAGGGAGGGGTGCAACCTGCCACAAGTGTCTTCCTCTTAGTTGCTTTGATCCATTGCCGAAAATATTTTGGCACCTATCATCCCCCCCAACCACGGATACAAATCGACACCCTTGTAGATGACACACCTCACCACGGCCGCGATACGGCAAAAGAATGTATAGCAATTTGTTTTCTGAAAATTGATGTTATTACGAATTAGGCTTTATATTAGTGTAATCTAACTTCAAATCAAATATTGTAACCCGAATGCCCCCCCCCCCATAAACAAAACATTCTAAATTTGTTAGCGAAATGAATGACAACAGCTCCTCTCTCAAATTTTAAATCTGAATTACTGGAAAAGATGCTACGTGTAAATAAATTCTTTTGCCATCTCACAGCCGACCATTTCGTGTTTTGAGTTAAACTAAAATAAATCATATGATGAGTAGACCCTAGTTGTAAACTTTCACAAAATGAAGAACTTGAATGCTGTTCATGCTTCATGAATTGTATTATTCATTTCACAGCACGAAACTTTTGTCAATTGTTAAAGGGATAGTTGAGTTCTGTTGCAGAGGGCGCTACACAAAATATTTTTTTTGTGAGATAATGAAAAACGGAGTGTCAAATTTGAAAGAACATAATTTTTAAATGACAAAATCATCTTTGTTTGATCAAAATCGGTTCAGAGACGGCTGAAATATAACGATTTCTACTTGTGTACCACCACAAATATTAGATATTTTGAAAAAATTGAAAAAACCGTTGAAAAAAACCCGAAATAACGCCTTTTATGTCGTATTTCAGTCAATGCCGATGTTGGCTTTTTTGTTGGCATTTTTGTGTTGCTTATATTACCCACAATTAGCCGGGTCATGTATTGTTATTTTTAATTAAATATTTAATTAACGGTCACCGTTTTTCTTTAAAGTGGAGCTGAATTGGTATGATCGTATCGGCTAAATTTCACACATTTTGGGGTCTAAAATTACCTTCATTGCAACTTTAGGTTCTAAAAGGGCACTACAAATGTCATAGATAAGAATAAGAGCAATAACCATGCAATTGAAGGCATATGCGGTCTGAAAACAGAACTCAACTATCCCTTTAAGTCATGTATTTTTAGCACGACGGAACTTTCACAAAATTAAAATCTTGAATGCAAGTCACGCCTTTAAGCATTTTGTGGCATGACACATTTGCGAATATCTTATCACTCATGAAGTTTAATCAAGAGGGTTGATGCACCTGAAAGTTGTTGGTTTGACATTAGCTTGAATATTGGTTGGTTGGTTTTATTTACAATCATAAAATTTGAAATACAAACATCATTACACCCAAAGAAACAAAACACTAAAATATTTCGCATGGTCTATTCTAGAAAAATAAGAATAACATTCAAATATAGATCGAGGGATCACCCGCTTCAGCTCAATCTAACCGACAGAGTTGATATGTTCTTCTTCGGGCGTCCAATAACGACTACAATAAACTGATTAATTGATTAATAACAATAATAATAACACTAGACCTGCAATCGTGGCACAACGATATGCGTGCAATGACGGGCGATCTGGCACTAACGGTCGTCTATACCAGCATAATCATAAACAGTATAATATGGGGTCTAAAATGCCCCCTTGACAAATTATAAAAAACATTTCAAGAAAAATATAGATCGTTCTGGGGGCCAAAAGCGTGAACCCGATTTGCCCCATAGACAATGCTCGTAATGCATGGGAGGAAAACGTACAGGATCTGTATTATGACCGAATTTAAATTGTTTTGTTCTCTCTCTCTTTATGTCTTTTCATGGGCCGTATTTGGTATTATTGGAAAGAGAATTTCATGGTGGTTTTTGTAAACCACTTTATTTTTTGCCATGATAATCCTATCGAAACACGTGATGCAAAAAAAGATTTATAGGACAAAATGGCGTCTTAAATGACCCCCTTGACCAATTTTAAAAGTCCGGCTTCAAGCTGCCCTGCGTATCGCAACTCGGAATGTCACTGCAAATTTTCAAGGAAAAAATAGAACGTTTAGGGGGCGAAAAGCAGTCTGAAAAAATGACGTCATAGCCTATACGTGTTATAATCGGGCGGAAACTCGGCGGAATTCGTATAGTGACCCTTGTTCAAATGCGATTTACTCACAATTTTCTGTGATAACGTATAACGTGTTTGGTATCATTCAGAAGGGCACTTCATCGCGGTCAGTTTGACACCATTGTCATCTGCGCGCAATGTACTGCACGCATTAGACGCGCTATTACGTAATGCAGAGTAAATTCATCATTTTTGGCGATAACTTTGCGCTGACGTCATTGTTGATGCGCTGATGCCAAGTTTCATTGTTGTAGGTCTAAGGATCGTAATTTTAGAGCAAGTTGAAGTTATTTCGCAATTTTCTTGAAAACTGCATATTTGGAGGGCAATTTTCTCAAATTTGGTCAATAATAAGGTATATAATTTTGTATATGGCTGGAAAGGGCATATCTTCAAGTATCTAAATCCAAAAAAGGGTACGGGTTTGCCAAGCCATAATGGAGATACGGCCACAGAAAGAAAGCCAATTCCCAGAACTTTAGAGGGCGCTATTTATGTTTTGCATAACCATTGGAGCATGAAATTTGGCATGGCTAAGTGCAATTATAAGATAAGGATACTGTGAGACTTAAATACAAAACGGAATTTATATGAGAAAGTTATGGCAGTTTTAAGATTTTTAGGGGTCCATTTTTCAAGAATTTGAGAGATTTTTGACGGAGTAGGTTTCAGATTTGAATTTTGAGTACGGAGATGGCATTTTGAAGGTCAAGTTATATGTCGCAGATGAAAGAACATCTCTTAGACTATCTACATGAATTTGTTAGAAGTTTGTAGGATCTAGGATAGTGGAGATAGGAAGGAATGAAGAAAGGCCTTAAAGTGGACCAGAAACGGACAAAATGGCGCCTGGATGGTTATGCATGAGTGATTCCGAAAATCGAAAAAATAGGTGACCTTGATAAGATGCTAGAGACTATGCCTATGAAATTTGAACGGAAATGGACATGAGGAAAGCACCTAACTAGGAATAACAAACACTACGTGCAAAACGAATGCGATTTTCTGCAAAGAAAAAGAAGAATATTAATGGGGAAGAACGTGAACGAAAACAAGGCAATGACGATATTCGTCATTGCAATTAACAAAACCATGAAATACAGTGCAAGCATATTTAAGTAATATTGACTGCCTTCAGGGCAATACGACATACATGTATATCGCCCGAACCGAAGGCGAGGATGATATATGACAAGTCGTATTGCCCTGAATTAGGCAGTCAATATTACTATTATTAACCACATCAAATATCGAGAGCAAACTAGATACTCTTACTATCTTATACTCTTAAATTATGTAAAACACAGTAGTCTACACTGCACAGGGTTTCCTATCGTGAACAGTTGCAAAAACATCGTCAAACCAGCACTGTGCATCCAGTGCTTGTCAAAATTGTAATACACTGCAAACAGTGTGCCTTGAGAGATTATTACGTCACAATAGAGTGCGCATAAAGTGCACATTTTCTCTGAACATACCATACGCGTAATCGATGCGCAATGAAGCTGGATGTTATATTAGATAGCCTTGGTTTGAAAATTTAGGGGGGGGGGGGGTCCATTTTTTCCCCCGAAATTGTATTTGTTTTTTGAGGACAAACAACATTTTAGAAAGAAAAAAATATTTCGAGATAATTCGAAAACAAATAATCTCACCCCCCCCCCAAAAAAAAAAAAACAACATTTTTTGGGAAAAAACTAATGTGGAAAAGATAATTTTCAAGGGAAAAGATAATTTTCAAGGGAAAATTATAAAAATAAGCATTTTTGGGGAAGAAAAAAAATTGGAAAATATAATTTCCATGAAGAAAAAAAATCGAGAAAAAAAATGGTGATAAAAAAAAATTGACCTCGGATATTGATATAATGTGTGTACTTGGTAACATACAGTCCTGAAGAGGGCGACATGCATTGATTAAAAATATATTCATTTCACAAGCTGGTTAATATAACACTGCAAAGTGACCGGCCAGGTAAATATAACAATTTAGATCCTCGCAATTGATATCACATGACGAGCTCTGGACCAATCACATCTCGGTATCTGTCTAAGCTATCTAATGTATGATGTTATATGTCTGGGCAATATATTTTATTCATTGGTGTACTGTGTATCAATATTGACCGGCAAATTACACACAAAATCCCATCAAATTTTCTGAGCGGTCAATATATTTTTTATCGCACGTAGTTTTGTTGGCTTATCAAACTTCGAGGACAATGAAATTTAAAAATTGCCCTGCTCGGATGTCTGATACGGTTAATAATGATTATCATCATAACAACAAAAAAATTCCTGAAACTACACCATCCACCCTTCCCAACCCCTAGCTATTAAAAATGAGATACTTACTCGTATTGTTTGGATTGGCACAATTCAATTCATCGTCGTTTCCTTGCAAACAATCCACAAAATCATCACAGTAAAACACTCCAGGGATACACTGCTTACCAGGGCATTCATATTCACCATCGCTGCATTCTATAAAAAATAAATGTCGGGAAAAATATCACCTACACTTGTTAAAAAAAACAAGAACTTGCAACCAAGACAGGTGTCCACAGGGGCTAAATTGATCACATGAATTCCTTCTCCTTCTAACAGTCTGGAAAAACTGATAGTTTTACTTTTGTTGCTTCATCTCCCTCCCTCTATAAGTCATACACATATATGTGAAAAGAATGCAAGGAAACCATTACCGGGTACACAAATGTTTGAAAAAAATTATTGCCATTTCACATTAAAGCCCGCCTCCACTAGTTTGGCCAGGGGGAATTAGACCTCCCTGCAAGGCCACTGACAGGTAGTTATCTCATCAATCAGCTCTCAATTAACATAATAAAAAGGGGACCATGTGGATCAACGGGTACTGCTTAGGCATTCTTGGCTGGATAGAGGGCGCAAGTAGCTACAGGTAGTACATGCAGTCCCGCTTTAAGACAAAGATTTCTCTAGGAGATTGTGCTTTTGCAAGTACCATGCCCGAACTTCAGAACAATCTCTCTCCCTAGCGCGATAAGATATGCATGTATCCTCCAAGAATATCTTCACAAAATTATATAAAAACTCATCACCTTTCCACCGAAAATTGTATTCATATTGATATCTGCAGTTGAATATAACATATTCATTGCACAATATAAATTTACAATTACTATCATAAGAGCTTTTCATTAGTACCGTTGTTTTCTTTGTCCTTTCAGTAAGTTCAATAAGTAATTAACTAAGGCTTATTCAGATATGCCTTGGTAAAACTCGGTTAACCTGCTGACTACTGAATTCCTTCATTCACATAGGCTTAATACAGTGGCCACTCGGTTCCAGCAAGCAATGGGTTAATACAAGTAAATGGCACCTGCAAAGGTCCGACGAGTCCGACGAGTATTCACTGAGCTCTGGGTATCAGATAAAGAATATCAAGTGTATTACACTTCAACGTATGTCATCATAAAGATCATAAGGCAAACAAAAACAACATGTTTAGCGTCCTGCCTTTTTTGAAAAAAAGGAAGGAGGCCCTTTTTTTTTCTTCTTCAAAATGGCCGCTCGGTACATTTTCCCTGACAGTCGAGCTATTTTTTTAAATCACCGCCGGGATTTTTTTGTTAAAAAAAGAAAGAAAAAGGAAATAGATCATTTTAGCAGTTTTTCATTTTTTCTTCTTCTTTAAAAACAAAAAATTGAAGACCAAAATTTTGGGGGGAAAAAAAAGAAAAGGAGGCGGCCCCCAAAAGGAAGCGGGCGGGGACGCTCAACATGTATATATTTTGTAATGGCCTAACAATAGCCGTATCAAACCATTATAAAACTCCATATTATTTGCAAGTTATAAAGTTAATTGCTGTGAAAATTGCTCTTGCTTCCAAATCACCAATGTTTCCTGACGTGAATGCTTCTGGCTTGACCTTACTTACCGCAGTCTAGTTCGTCAGCATAGGTTGATTGCAGCGAGCCTAGCGAACGGTTGGGCTTCTTTACTCTATTCACGCCGGATGTCTGCTCTATTGTGCAGCAGACAAAGCATGGACACAGTAGGCGCGTGCAAGGAACCCCAAGGGGCTGCCAGCATATACGCGACTGGGAACGGGGGATTACGAGATAAGTAGGCGTTCCGGCCGCGGGAGAACGCAAAGTAGAATAAATTTGCCTTCCATAAATACTTACCGCAGTCAAGTTCATCAGTTCCCAAGGGGCAATCAACGAAACCATCACACCTGAAATCCGCATGGATGCAGAAGGGGCCAGCTTCGCAGAAGAACTCGTTTTCATGAGTGCCACATTCGTCTGAAAGATTGAAAGAGATAGAAGGTACGTTGTTAAGAAAATGTCAACACAGTACAACATGAACACTATGGCCCGAATTCATAAAGGAGTAACCCATGGTTTAAACCCTCATTTAACCCATGGTTTAAACATTTGCGAACAAATAATCGTACCTTGCCTTGCGAGCGTCTCATATATGACCTCTGGCTGTGTCATGCTTATTTTGCGCTAATTTTAGATCATGGGTTATGTTAATGAAAATTTAAACCATGGGTTAAAGATAAAGTTGAATTCTGGTCATGCGATTGCATTGTGAAAGAAACGTTGTGGAATCATAATGATAAGAAATTTGGCCCAGTCTTGGTAAAAGTACAAGCACTGTACACAAAAAGATGTGTATGGGACTACACGAACATGTGGCATAAAAATCAGTCCCGATTTTTATGATGTTACATGCCATATTTAGAATATTAAGGCATTTGAAGAGCCATGCATTTTAGGGAACATTTTTTTATTTGATGTTCTTCCACACTTGCATAATAACAATGATAACGCTCACAAATTATTTTTTCACCTCTTCCCAGAACTCATTCTTCTCTTTAAATTTCAACCTCCTTTATGAATTCGGGCCTATTAATTTCTAGCGCACAGCAAAAAAAATAAAAAAAAAAGAAGAAAAGAAAATGGAATTTAGTAAATTTGAACTGGATCCCTTCACCTTTTATCAATAAGTGACTCTACTATATTCTACGATAATCATCCCCAGGGTTGGAATGTCCAGTTTTAACACTAAATATAGGTCAAAGGTGAACTGTTTGATATGACTCTATTTGTGTAAACTTTCCAGGGTTTTTTTAAACAAAGATTCTAAGTTTAATTTATCTCTAAGTTGGACTTTACATTTATGGAAAGCTGTTAGCATCTTTGAAAATATTTTGTAAAGTTACTTTAAAAGGCATAAAATGTTGATTCAAATCAGTTATATTTTCTAATATGAAGGATATTTCATGTTCTTGATGTGGAATTTATAAAAAGTCTAAGATACTTGAATTTTTGCTTTTGAATATATTTTACTTGAAGGCTACAAATAGCTCTCCTTAATGTTTAAGTCCAACTTAGAGTTAAGTTTAACTTAGGATCTATGTGAAACACCCCCTGGTAAAACATATACTTACTATGGTCAAAAGTAGTACAGTTATGATCCTCGTCTTCCCCTCCCAAGCAGTCCTTTGCTCCGTTGCAAAGGTCAAAGGTCTCTATACAAGACTCATCCATGCACTGATACTGGTCGCTCCTGCATGTTGGGTGGATGTAGTCTGTTGGTGTAATAAGGGACGAAAAAATATAATACACTGCGTTTCGTAACACTTAGGTTGCTTTCTTTGCCCCTCTGTACGCTCGCTCATTTGCCAAATCTGCAAGTTTGCACAAAATAACTCCTTTTCAACCGTAAAGGATTCATTTTGCACTGCAAACACTTAAAACTTGAAGCGTTTGGAGACCTATCCCATAATAAATTTTGTTTTGTTGTTTCTCTCTTTTTCAGGGCCATTCCTTACAAGCATTCGCTTTTCTTTTGGCCATTTCCATATTCAATTCTGTATTTTGTATTGTTGTTTGGATCTTTTTATGGTTATGGTTAAATAAAATATCTTCAATCTTGAAATGAAAATAAATACTATGTGGGACATGGAGATATTTGTGTGGCATTTAAAGAGTTAACGAAATGAATCCCAACTTTCTTTAACATCATTACATAACAAAGTAGACTTATTGTAATACAGTTAAACCTGTCTATAGCTACCGCCCAAGGGAAATACAAAAAATGTGGTCTTTGTAGACAGGTGGTCACCAAAGCAGGTATGACTGTACATTATTGAAAAGAAATAATTTGTACACCCTTTTATCTGATACCACTTTTGTAATGACGGCTAGACCCTGGGATCATTAAACTGAACCAATTTGAAACCAGCAAGGTAAAAATTGATTGGCGAACGAGAGTGGTATCTAAATCATCTATTCATCATCGCAAAGAATGGCCCATTAATGAGCCATTTATGAGTACATATACACCTTCAAGTTGATTAAATTCCATCATATTTTTTCACTGACAACTTTAAAGTTGCAATAACTAAAAAAATAAAATAAGGGGATTTCAAATTAGCTGAATAGATAATGTCACAGGGCGTGTTCACACCGCAAGGGTGGACCGTGGGCGGACCGTGGATCGCGCTATCGTAGCGCGACCCACGGTCCGCCCATTGGCATTCGCCGGATCCACACCGCAATGAGATAGCGCGGTCTATCGTAGCACCCCCTTTTTTGAGAGGTCCTGTTGTCATGACGCGTGACGTCATGAGGTCAGAGCGGTCAAAGATTTCGCGCGCTATTACTAATTAGGAGTGTTGAATAGGCCATTTTCGTAATGTAACCAAATTTAATGCATACGTCTTTGTGAAGTGCCTCAATACAAATGATTTCATTCACCTGATAAGAATAATAGTATTTCAATAGACAGAATCCAAACTGCATATATTAGTTGTTGTCAGGTTGGACAAGCATTATGGCTTGACCTACCTAGCAACACTTAATATATGCAGTTGCATTCTGACTATTGAAATACTATTATTCCTATCAGGTGAATGAAATACTTTGTATTGAGGCATTTCACAAACACTTATGCATTCAATTTGGTTTCATTACGAAAATGGCCTATTGTACCGATTCAGATTCAGATCGCACCAAAATAGAATGAGTATAAAATTCCCCGCGTGTAGAACGATGAAATCCGGCGTGCTATCGTAGCTCTAGCCTTTTGACAAGGCCTCGTTGACTCTGGCTAAGCGGCTGAGATGAGTCTAGATACCCGGAGTGAACGCGCGACCGAATGACGAATGTCATGAGGCCTTTTGGAAAGTGGGTTTCACTGCTCCGCATGAATTATTCATAGATACATATTAGTATGCCAATTACGCCTACTTTGGATTCATTGACCAATCAGAACGGCGATCTCCCAGTTGGCTTCGTTCGTGATTCGTTCCATGTAGAGGTCAGTGGTCAGTGGTCTTAGCACGTACGTATAGTAGGCATGTAGGTCCATGTTCGCACTACGTAGAGTTTACTGTGTGTGTGTGTGTGATGGATACTGACGTCGTGCGAGGATACGTTCGCTGATTGGACACTTCGTTTTCTGAAGCGAGTTCCAGTCGGAAACAAGGGTTAACATAAGAAATCCAATCCACATTGATAAAGGCCACTGGTCTGGACAATTCGCACTGGCGTTCACTGAGGTTTTCGCGATTAGTCTCTTTTTAGTCGCTCGGCGTCTATCAGACATGTGGCCTTGTTTAAAGGCTATCGTAGCTCGGGTTCACACTGGCAGAGATAGCGCGGTCTAGCGCGCTAGACCGCGCTATCTCTCTTGGACCACCCCCAAGAGGTGCTCCAGTGTTGGCTCACCGTGGCTCGCTGTGGCTCGCTGTTGGGCGGACCGAAACGACGTTGTACCTTCCACACCGCAGAGATAGCGCGGTCTAGGGCGCGCTAGACCGCGCTATCTCTGCCGGTGTGAACAGCCTCACAGATGTATTGATGAACTCCTCTCCCATCGGTTTCCGCACTCCAGTAACTAAAATTGCATTTTGCTCAAATTGAATTTATCAAGAGGTTCTATTCTTTTTAGAGCATTTGATAATAATATATTATCCGTGATATATTTTGAGTAGTGCCTAAAGGGATAAGGGGTTTAGGAGAAAAAACATATATTTACGATATTTCTTTACATTTTCTTGTACATGTGTTTCCACTTTCATGATATACACATCACAAAGATTGGATTGTCTTTTAAGCTTAACGATCCACTGATCGTTCATATGTGGAGAAGTCCCACTCTGCACATTTGATAAAAATCACTCTACAAGTGATAGAGGTACTTCATGAATAGATGTTGTCTCCTCCTTTTGAAAGAATACTTCCACCCGGGCATCATAGAATGTACCACTAGTGCCTAGCTAGATCTATTATGTATTACTATAAATGTAAATGTCTTCTTCTTGATATTATGTGTCTTACTGAATATTTTCATATTGTCAGCCTTCTATTCCCCCCCTGTTGTCTTGTGCCAATTGTGTGCTGTGCCTTTTGTAGATGTGCTGTTGTCTTTTATTATTTGTCATATCCTAATTCTCTCTTTTTCTCCCGTCTCGCCCACTAGTCTCCCAATTTTTGTACACTTCTTGTTTCTTATACCAACTTTTTCTTAATGTATTCTTAGGTAGTCACAAATATATACTCCCACCATGTTTATCTTGTTGCTTATTTATGTACCCACCAATTATTTGGTCCAGAGGGGACCCTAAAACTTACAAGCTCTGCTTTTACCTTTGTGTTCACTTTTTTAAATTTGATATTATTGCCATAATTTCTTTTGCATTGTAAATGTGTAATGAGTTATGCTCTATGTGACATTTGAAAGAAAGACAAATTAATATCTTATCTTATCTTATGAATAAATATTGATTACAAAAGTTGATGAGCACATATCCAGGATTTCTGTCTCAGTGGGTTCTTACAATTTGTATATATGACCTTCATCTCTACATGCGCATGCACAGATGGTATCTAAACAATGGCTTATAAGGCACTCACTGTCTGGATCGATTGCCGAAACCTCGATCCGGAAACCTTGTCCACCTCCGAAAGGTCCGCAGTGAAATTCAATCCAAGTCTGGTTGCTAGGGATGACACGTTGTCTTGGAACATGGCGGTGGTGGTAGTTGGATACCAGTGTGCCTTGATCACCGTGGTCAAGGCCGGTTCCCATGGTTACAAAGGAAAAAAGGGCAATGTCAAATGTCAGGAATAGCAAGCGGACGTAAAGTCCAGAAGGAACATTGACTTGCCACCCGACATAGCAGCCAGCTTCATGACGCATTGGGTAACCTGGGGAAGTGATTTCCTGTACTTCGTTCTGGCCTAGAGTGAGGTTATCTGTAGATACAAGCATGCAGAGTAGGGATAATCAATTAAAATTACTTATGACATTGCTACTATATTCTTAGTTTTATAATTCTCATCGTTGTTATTACTATTACTATTGCCATTATAACACTTATTATATACCTCTCTTTGAAAATCTAGCCATCTGATTGGTCGAATTTGCAGTCGTGATTTAGGATATTCCCGCAAAAAGACGAACATGTAGTCAATAGTTCATGAGTGATATCCGTTGCCCCGGGCAACAGCCCGCATAAATCAATTGTGCTCAGATCCCCGTTGGTTAACGTGTTTAAATTTTCTTTGTGCGAGGGCGGACACCATACAGTGCTTTTTGTCTGCGATTCCCAAATAATTGAAAGTGTCAGTTATTTTTCAAGCGAAGATAAACAGTCAGTTTCTCAGATTTTCCGTGATAAACATATCTTTACTCAATAAACGGATGAGGTAAGAATTCTTGGTAGATTTTTGTTTCATTTCGACATATAAAAGAGATATCGACTGCTTTAATATTCGGGAACTAGCACATCCTGCCATGACCCCTCGGCGCGCCGCCCACCCAGGCGCGCCTCAGGGTCATGGCAGGATGCGCGCGCGTTCCCTTGAGCATATAAAACAGCCAGGCCTCTCAAAGCAGTCGATATCTCTATATTATATACCTTACTTAAGAAATCCAGATTGGTCGAAATTGGAGTCCTGATTTTAAGCCATGCCCTGCCTACCAGTCAATTTTTTTTTAAAGTGCCTCCGTACCCGCCCTTAAGTTAATAGTCTTTAATTTGTGCCCTAATCATCCTGCGATCCCCATTGGTCTACGTGTTAAAATGTTCTTTGAGCGAGCGCGGACACCATACAGTGATTCTTGCCCATTGAAGATTAACAGACAGTGTCTCAGATTGTCTGTGATGTTTTAACCAATCTTTACTCAATAAAAATTGTTGGTAGATTTTTGTTTTAATTCGCCATATAAAAGTCATATCAACTGCTTTAATATTCGAGGTCTGGCTGCTTTATATGCTCTCGGGGACTCGCGCCAGCCACTAAAACCAGCCAGGCCTCTCAAAGCAGGCGATATCTCTATATTATCATTACTATTATGGAGGCAAAAATGTTTGAAAGAGCAATTAATAAGCGTTTACTTTGATATGACCTAAACATGTGCAAGTGTCACAGTGGAAAGTTGAATTGGATTTTGATTTTGCTCTGACTAATACTGATAATAGCTACATTTATATATTAGACATAATTATATCCATCCCAGGGGATGCTCAAGACACCTAAAAAGTACCACCATTACTCTAGTATTTGCCCAGCTGCCCTCAGGCGCTAAAAGCATTCCAGGAATAAATTCCTATCAGATCTCCATCTCCTGCAGTAGGGTGGAGTGTGCAAATGTCTATCAATGTCTTGTCAATGGACATTAAAGTGACATGTCAATAGATGTATATTTAGCTTTTCTAACTTACAGATAGTTCCGACGGTACCGCAGTCGACTTCGTCACCACCGTCAAAGCAGTCAGTAAATCCGTCACACTTCCAGTACTCTGGTACACAGCCCCCATTTGAACAAGTCAAGAAACCATCATCGCATGGACCTGTTAGGAATGATTGATTGATTGATCATTAATGAATCATTGCTAATATTATTATAAAACCCATTTGAACAAATCCAGAAACCTTCATCGCATAATTATTGATCATCAGATGACTTACTTTACACATGAATACTAGTTAATAATCATATTCTGCATGTTTACTATGCTTACTACATCTAAGTTGTCTTTTAAATATACATGTATACCGTATTTACAAATATTAATACCCCGGTCACTGGATTTAGGCTTGTTTGGTATCGTTAGGTTAAACCAAGAGTCGAAAAGAAAAACACATACTTTAGCCTTGTTACGAGACAGAACTCCTTTATTCTGAGTAAGGCTAAAGTCTGTGGTTTTATTTCGACTCTTGGTTCACCCTAACAGTAGTTCAACAACTTTGGGCATATGCTGATTTTTTTTTGGATTTAATCGGGACGACTCCCGGTATTGAAACAAATCTCAAGAAATTGAAATAGGTTTGCACCCTCCAAACGCCCCCTTCCGACCAAAACAAAATACTTAAAGTAAAACTGTCGTTTCTGACGTCACAACTCGAGCCCGTTTATCAAAAGGCTATTCCTGTATTATACAACTAGGAATTATCGGAAAGGCTAATAAATGCCATGCAACTTTGATGTTCACAATTTCTCTCATATACGTGATTAAAGAAGTTAGTCCACTGAGCCATTACAAATGCAAACAATGCTTGTTGTTCATAACATGCTTACATAATACCGCCACGGTTTTCCGCTCCAATCCTGAACGAGCCTTTTACGATTTAAAGGGACGTGGGTCGTCGGTTTCCATGTGCACAAGGCCATATTTCGCTGACTCCAGACTTGGTGACGATACCAGTAATGTGTGTACAAGTCTCGCACACAGCAAACCCGAAGTCCCATCAAGAAATACATCCCTTGTCTCTCGGAGAGGGGAATAGTGAATGGGGGAATAGGGGAAATCTAATGTATCACATAAGGCATGTTGGTCATACAACTGAAGGCTATAATCCCGGTGATTGAACCAAACAAAAACTGTTATTGGGTAAACACATGAAGAGTGTTAAATTTCCCATGAGAGCCCACTCCTATGCATCTTCAATCGTTTTCTTGAATGGAAAGCCTATAGTTAGATAAAGATTCTTACCGCAGTCGGCCTCGTCTTCGCCCATGGCACAGTCAGCTATGTAGTTACAGACTTGAGGCTGGGAGACACACTGTGAGCTGTTGTAACATGCAAATTGGAAGCTAGATGGGCATTGGAAAGCTACAAGGGATTACGAAAAATAAGACAAGAAAAGTATCATGGAGTGATTCTGTTTTACACGAAACAAATGGTAATTTGATATCAACAGTATTAAACTTGTAATTTGCATTAAAAATATGCATAATACTTGCTTTCTTTGCCCCTCTGCATAGTCACCAATCGACGATAGGTTGAGTTTGTGAAACATAATCTGGCTTTAGAATATTACCAATTTCTGGTCTTGATCAGCTCCATGACAACCCGTTTAACAACGGTATAGATCTAGCACTGGAAATAGTTAAATAGGCTTGATGCCTTTGGTATATATAATAAATACTAAGTGGCATAGGGAGATTATTTTTGTTGGAAATAAAGATAAATTGTCCATACACACATGAGTGTATGAGGCTAAAGTCAATTAAAGCAATCTGGGGGGTGTTTCACAAAGAATCTAAGTTGAACTTATCTCTAAGTTAGAAATAACAAATATGGAAAGCCATTAGCATCCTTGGAAATATTTAGTAAAAGTTAGTTTAAAAGGCATAAAATGTTGATTTAAATCATTCATATTTTCTATTACCACGGGAGATTTCATGTTCTTGATGTGGAATTTATGAAAAGTCTAAAATACATGGATTTTTGCTTTTTAATATATTTCATTATGAGGCTACAAATGGCACTCCATAATATTTAAGTCCAACTTAGAGTTAAGTTCTACTTAGAATCTTTGTGAAACACCCCCCCCTGGTGTATGTACCCAAAATCAACCTAAGCTGAGATACAGTTGTGATGTCAGATTAGTCGCAAGACTACCAGTAAAGCCGACTTGGCATTCTGACAGGCTCACAATGTCCTGCTGTTCAAATATCAATCATATGGTCTTTTGAATCCCAAGCAAAGAAGCTTTTAAATGCTTCATCATCTTCATAATATCATCATCCTTTATAAAAGTTAGCATTTTCCGTCTTGCACGGGGTTACTGAATTTCGCAGCGTGATGACACCCCCTCTCTGCACTTCTTCTTGTCTAGAGCATCCTCCTCAACAACCTTAATGCTTTCTTTGTTCAACATATTTTTCTATTAAATCTTTGATCTTCCTTTACCCTCTTATGCCATCCACTTCCAGATCCCACTCTTTTTGTCACAGGTTCATCATCTTCCCTTCTAAACACAACACGCATCCATCTCGATCTATTTCTCTTTACAGTCTCTTCCAGACCCAACCTTTCCATGAACTCACTAGTGTACTTTCTATCGGACAGTTTCACACCACACACTCATCTTCTGTATCATGGCTCTTTCTGTTCTCCTCTAGATACCTTCTTCTACTCTCTTCACATTACAAGTTTTAATGTAATATCTCTATGTAATGTCACTACAATTTCTTTAAGAACTTGATAATAGTCAGATTAGAGAGCATGCAGAGGACTTTACTTACGACATCCTGCTTCATCGCTTCCATCCGAACAGTCAGTAAAGGCGTCACATTGGTGAGGCCCAGGGATGCACTGTCCATCGTTACATGTGAACTGATCAGGATGACAAGTACCTGAAAATATAAATAGTTATTTTATGATATGACAATAGGGACTTTTAGATTATGCACGACGAGAACGTGGACTGCCCTTTTAAGGCAATGTGACGTCACTGCCAGAAAAGGACTTCACATTGCCTTAAAAGGGCAGTCCACGTTCTCGTCGTGCAGAGTCTAAAAGTCCCTATTACTACTACTACTACTACTACTACTACTACTACTACTACTATTACTACGTGTGTGTCCTAATCCAACGCCTAGTGACCATTTCGCCTTTCATTTTCGGATCGTGACTAATAAGTCGGGGATAACCACTAGAGATGTTCTTCGTAACTTTATGCTTTATCAACAAGGTGACTTCGATCATCTAAACCGCTTGCTTCAGTTGGTTCCTTGGTCACTCTTTATTGATCCCAATGATGTTGATAAAAAACACATAAAACTTTTTATCGATAACAAATACTAAATATCCTTGATAAATTTGCTTTCAGCCAAACAAAATATGCCACGATTTCAGTAGCTTATAACAGTTATTGTAACTTTTTATTGATAACAAGTTTTATGAAAAAAGGCCCAAGTACATGCATAAATATCCTGTAATTTTGCAACTGATCAGAGGACTTTCGATCTAGGATCGATCCCAACTCAAGATAGGACAGGACTCACCTCCTTGGGGTTGGCAGTTGAGTTCATCGCCACCGAATCCACAATCATTGATGAGATCACATACCGATCTGGCAGGAATGCATTCCCCATCACTAGGACACTGGAACTGATCTTCATCACATGGTGCAAAAGTCATGTCTGAATAAGGATAGAGAGAGTAGTAAGACAGTGTCAAAGTTGAAATGTCATATGTCTAAATACTGAAAGAGAGAGAGAAAGATAATGTCAAGGTTTAAAGGTCATGTCTGAATACTAAAAGATAGAGTAGTAAGATAATGTCAAGGTTTAAAAGTCATGTCTAAATACTAACAGACAGAGAAGTAAGATCATGTCAAGGTTTAAAGGTCATGTCTGAATAATGAAAGATAGAGAAGTAAGATAATGTCAAGGTTTAAAGGTCATGTCTGAATACTAAAAGATAGAAAAGTAAGATAATGTCAAAGTTTAAAGGTCATGTCTGAATACTAAAAGATAGAAAAGTAAGATAATGTCAAGGTTTAAAGGTCATGTCTGAATACTGAAAGAGAGAGAAGTAAGATAATGTCAAGGTTTAAAGGTCATGTCTGAATACTGAAAGAGAGAGAAGTAAGATAATGTCAAGGTTTAAAGGTCATGTCTGAATACTGAAAGATAGAATAGTAAGATCATGTCAAGGTTTAAAGGTCATGTCTGATTACTGAAAGAGAGAAAAGTAAGATAATGTCAAGGTTTAAGGTCATGTCTGAATACTAAAAGATAGAAAAGTAAGATAATGTCAATGTTTAAAGGTCATGTCTGAATACTAAAAGAGAGAGAAGTAAGATAATGTCAAGGTTTAAAGGTCATGTCTGAATAATGAAAGAGAGAGAAGTAAGATAATGTCAAGGTTTAAAGGTCATGTCTGAATACTGAAAGAGAGAGAAGTAAGATAATTTCAAGGTTTAAAGGTCATGTCTGAATACTGAAAGATAGAATAGTAAGATCATGTCAAGGTTCAAAGGGCATGTCTGAATACTGAAAGATAGAAAAGTAAGATAATGTCAAGGTTTAAAGGTCATGTCTGAATACTAAAAGATAGAAAAGTAAAATAATGTCAAGGTTTAAAGGTCATGTCTGAATACTAAAAGAGAGAGAAGTAAGATAATGTCAAGGTTTAAAGGTCATGTCTGAATACTAAAAGAGAGAGAAGTAAGATAATGTTAAGGTTCAAAGGGCATGTCTGAGTACTGAAAGATGGAAAAGTAAGATAATGTCAAGGTTTGAACGTCATGTCTGAATACTGAAAGATAGAGAAGTAAGATAATGTCAAGGTTTAAAGGTCATGTCTGAATACTAAAAGAGAGAGAAGTAAGATAATGTTAAGGTTTAAAGGTCATTTATACTCTTATATAATATCGAAAATATTATCGTTAGTGAAAAATTTGAACAAGTTTGTGACAAAGTGAAAAATAAACCCAGGGCCGATATTCAATGTAATACTTATCTAAACAAATATGACTCGGTTTTGGCTTCGGTAAAATACTTAGTCAAGCTAAGTTGAAGCTTTTGGCAAAGTATTTTACTCCAAGTTTAAGACAGCTCCCTTGCTGGCTGAAGCCAATTATTTTGAAGGCCTTGATTGGCAGGTATATTGTGTCATACGCATTTATTATAACCTGCGCACAGTTACATGTATATCAGCGTGCCTTAACCCTAACAAGGCCCCCCTCCCCGCGATTTTTCTGATTGTTCGGGAACGCATACGGATGGCGCCCGCCGCTCGCTGACTTTTTTCTTTCTAGTCTTGCGCCTCTTTTAAAACATTTTTTTTTTGAAAATCGGACGCACAGTTACAAAGTCACGCGACCTTTGTCTTTGCATGTCAGCCCGAAAATTGCTAATTTTCTTGATTTGTGTACAAACATTATGGAAATGGCATTTTTCCTAAAAAGAGATAAAACATTGGTTACTGTGGCTTGTTTAAAGTTTAGGTGTTTGTTTTGGGAGTCAAAATAGTTGAATTGTAGTTAGAAATGAAATAAAACGACAAAAACAAGGAAATACATAAGAAATTATCAAAACAAGAGAAAACATAAGGGATAACCTAGCTCTTCCATTTTTTTGGTCGCATTATTGTTTCAAATGGTCTAACGAATACATGAAGTGAAAAAGAATGCTTAAATATAAAAAAAAATATATGATTTATGGGTACAAAGGTGAATTTATGACCTTATTTGCATAATTTATCATAAATATGCGGCGATCGGCCGTTTCAAGGCCGAGATCTTAAGGGG
This sequence comes from Strongylocentrotus droebachiensis, assembly GCA_035222895.1. Taxonomy (NCBI): domain Eukaryota; kingdom Metazoa; phylum Echinodermata; class Echinoidea; order Camarodonta; family Strongylocentrotidae; genus Strongylocentrotus; species Strongylocentrotus droebachiensis. The sequence continues at coordinate 72,853 of JAVYIG010009534.1, forward strand.
GGGGGGGGAGGGCCGTATTAAGACCTCAAATAACCCGGCTTTTTTAGGGTTAAATGCAAAACCTTTATTGTGCATAAGTTTGGATTGTGTAAATGAAGTCACAATGATACTCAGTAAGAAGGTAACTTATTATTAAAGTAATAAGTTGGCTTACTAAAGTAAAATACTTAGATGTGATCTGAATTAAACTTGAGCACTTATATTTTTTTCATAATCGGTTTTCTTAGCCCTGACTCAAAAGGGCCGTTCGACAAATAAAACCCAAATATGAAATACACATACACATAATTATATCATAACATTACAAAATACATGTTAGAAGAAAATATAATGCTCAAGAGGCTATACATGCGGGCAATTTTGACGTACTGGCGATAGCGAGAATTATCTGTTGATAATGTGAGTTGAAAATGGGTTCTTTCCTTACAGTCCGCAGATATTATATTTTACCAATTTATCTACTGATTGTGGACAAGGATTAATATTAAGATCTTTCTACCGATTAATTAATTTATTTATTCATGTCTTCTTTATAAAATCAGGGTGGTCCCATTCAAGCCACAAGGCCTGATTTGAGGGAGCCCTGCTGTAACAAACAATTTACATTTCAAATATCTTACAATACACATAAAAATACACAAAATATACAACAAAAACCTAATATAAACAAACTATAAAACATGTCGTACAAATAGGAAATTAGATGAAAATGGAAGAGGAGAGAGAGTAAACGAAAGAGAGAGAGAGAGAGAGAGAGTGAGAGGGTGGTAGGAATACTTCAGTCATTTAAGTCACTTGAATTTCACGGACATTTCGTTTAAAAATAGGTAGTGAGGCGGAACATTTGGTTAAGTATGGGTAGTGAGTTGAACAACTTTGCTGCTGTGTACGAGAAGGTCTGTTTTTTTAATCGGTTCTGGGGTTGGCAAGCGGCAAGCTACAATTGATGCATTGAAACTGATCTCGTGGGATACGGGTTAGCACTTTGAGGTAGAGCTTGTTTTAGATAAACAGGAGCAAGATTATTCAGGATTGTATACATTAGTACTTGATAATTGTATTCCAATCTGTGTTTGACGGACTGCAACCTTAAAGAATTTAACATAGATTGTACAGGCGTATACTAATCTGCATCTAATACTAAACGACAATATTTGTTTTTACATTTCTGTAGTCGCTTTAAATCTGTATTTTTCAGTGATCCCCAAACAGTTGAACAATAATCAATGTGAGGAAGAATTAATAATACAAATAATTAATAACAATAGTATAAATTAGTAAATTCACGTTTTATCAAACAGTGCTTAATCCTCCGCATACATATAAGCGAGTTCATAATCCTTTTAGAAACATCATTGACATGGGAAGACCAATCTAAGTTCTGATTTACAATAACACCCAGATATTTAAATTTCGTTACATTTTCTATAAGTTTACCATCCATTTTTATCTGTAGTTTGACTGGATTCTTCTTCCTTCGACTTGAAAATAACATAACTTTAGTTTTGTCTGTGTTAACAACTAGTCCATTTTCATTCATCCATTCACATAAAACTAGTATGTCGTTTTCTAACTGGGTTTGAACAGCTTGTACTCCATAACCATAGGAGAAAATGGCAGTGTCATCTGCGTACAAAGAAATATTAGTATTTGAATGCAAGGCTAGCTAGATCACATATGTCATTACAAAATAGTAGCGGGCCCAAAATTGAACCCTGCGGTACCCCAGAATGAACTGGGAGGAAATTACTTCTAATGCCCTTGTATGACACACATTGGTTTCTTCCCACTAGGTAAGACTCAAACCATGATAATTCTGTTCCGATGATGATCGAAGAAAGAATTACGTTTTACGTCACCCGTCAGCTGTAGTTTGCATCTACAAACCCTACCTTGTCAGTGGGTCATAATGCATAGCGGAGGCTCTGAGCTAGGAGACTATATTCAGATACCCAACTCCATCCATTGGCCCTGGGGTGGTATTCAACTCAATACTTAGAATAATAAAGAAATGTCAATAAATTACTAAGCTAAGAACTTTACCTATCTCGTATTAAAATCGCATTTTCGACATTTACATGCGTAAAGCCTCGGTCACAAATGCCATTACGAACTGCTACGAACGCCGTCTGAACGATTTTCAGACAATGGCAATTCGGAAAGACAATGGAATCACAGGGAGATTCGTAAGAACGCATCGTTCGTACGAATCTTTGTGACCGTAGCTTAAGACGAAATCTAAGTAAAATACTTACTGAAATGCATTGTGACATCACACGGTCAATCAAAAGTAATGCGCAATTAATGCGTCGCAATAAATACACGCTGATATAATTGTGAGCATGTTATAATACTGCGTTAGAAAACCATATGCCTGCCAATCAAGACCTCAAAATAATTGGCTTAAGTCTAGTAGGGAGCTTTCTTAAATTTAGGGTAAAATACTTAGCGAACAATTTCGAATACACCCCTTTACGGTTAAGGGCGCCATTTTAATTTGAGAGTAAACATCGCGTCATCAATGTTTTCAGATGCGCATTCATGGTTGCACGACTGCCTGTGCTGTGCGCTCACATCATATTGACATGTGTGCCATTTTAAATTACGAGTAAACAACTATTTTTACTCGTAAATTAAAATGGTGCCCATGTCTGCGCATGCGCACTCTTGTAACCGTAAACGCGTGTATTGAATAGCAAAATTGGCTAAGTATTCTACCTAAGCCGAAGACCAAGTAAAATACTCACATTTCAAATTTAACTATTGAATTGAATACCGGCTCTGGACTGTAACTCTTATTGACACAGCCAGAGACTGACAGAGTCGGGATCTGCTCAAGACTTTATGGCATCGTTTTGAAGTGTCAAATTACAGTCTGGCATGTAGACTACGTCATTATTAGTATTGTTGATACATGAAGTACTGATACATGTAGCTTGTGTTCGCAATATTGCACAGCACACCACACAAACACACAATAAAGGTAGAAAAGGAGATAATAATCTACCAGTACTACTTACCACAGTCTTCTTCATCTTCTCGATAAAGACAGTCAGAAGAACCGTCGCATACCCAAACCTGTCGTATACAATCGCCACTAAGTTCACACAGAAATTGGTCAGGCCCACATAATTGCTCTGTAGAAAAGAGATCAAATCCAAACAGATGCATTTATTACATTAATCCTGTTTAAAAAAAACTATTTATAGGAGCATATTTACCATCACACCATCGTCATTAAAAATCATCATCATGATCATCAACATCATCGTTATCTAGCTGTATCATCATCATAACCATCACCCACATCATCGACATCACGATAGTCATCATCTTTGTCAACAAGTACTAACATCAACATCATCATCACCTTTTTTGTCATCACCAGCATCAACACCTTCATCACTAATACTACCATATCATCATCACTATCTGTATATCATCGTTTTCAACATCCACACAAAACAATGACACTATATTTTTCTAAGAGCAAAAAACTCTGCAGTATAACTGCAGTAACTCTTCCATACCCGCCAATATTTGAAAATAAAAAGTAAGAATTTTTTGCACGGTATGCCTTCGAAAATAAGAAATCTGTACACATAACGGGAGTTTGCACATGCTGTGGCAGTGTAAATGGCAATACGCGGTAAATCTGTAGGCCTACAATCTGTAAAAGCAAATACAACATCGGTGCTCGATCATGCAGCCATTCAACCCACGCAATATGTGTACTCTCAAATTACAGCACATGATAAAACAAGCTTAATTAGGCTTTTTCACACACACAAACACACACATATACACATAATCAGAATTTTGAAAAATCAGAATATTCCGGATATTTCCTAAGGGTTAGCAGGTATGCTCTTCCCCTTGAACATAAACTGCCCCTTTGTCTCTACGGAAATTAAAGACATTATACACTACCTTCACAGTTGCTTTCATCGCTGTTATCTCCGCAATCTTGGAACATATCACAACGAAAGCTTAATGGTATGCATTTCCCATCACCCTCACATTGGAACTGATCATCAGCGCACGGAAGGAATGTCCCATCTGAAAATAAGTACAAAAAGGAGAATAATATATTTGTAACCTGTTGTAACCATGTAAATAATGTATCAAAGCAATCACATACACTGTTGGATATTTGTTTAGGAATGTCTTGATGAGACATGTACATTACAAACATTGTGGCTATAAACAGAATTTCATGAAAATTGACCTTTAAGACCAATGGATGTTTACCTGCAAACCCCAAATCTAATAAATACATGATCAATTTCCATCATTTTCCAGAAGAACGTATTTCCATGACTTTCCAGGTCTGCATGTCCATGGCCGGGCGACCCTGAATTGCAGTAATAGTCGGGTCAATATACGGTAAAAAACACCCCAACCCCCAAAAAATTG